>JALNIE010000312.1:0-41907 GCA_026122505.1 Aldabrachelys gigantea
CTAGGAGCTCTGTAGATTTACTGGTAACCTAAAACATATAGAGCATGAAATCAAAGACCAAGCGATTGAGATTTAGAGCGTTTCAAGAGACAAAGTGGCACCAAAGATTGCCTCACAAAATTGGAAAAGCAGCACAACTAACTATCTAGGGAAAAAAATCTTACCTAAATAATTTGAAAAATGTCCAAATGCTGTGATGCTATCGCCTTCTTACAAAAGAGGCAAAATATTGAACCTGTCATCATGCTTTTTAAGGGTTGAAAATGAGTGGAGGGATCACTGTGAGAGAAGTCAGAAGATGTCAGAAAGCTACAGTTTGTAATCATATTTTCAGACAACTATGCAGAGTGACCACAAAGCGATGATTATGCCTTTGTTGTGGTGGGCCATAGGATGAAGTGCTCACTGTCTTCTTTGGCATACATGTCTGTCCATATCCCTCTTTTACTTAAAACCACCTGAAACCTTTTCCTTTCTAAAGATGATGGCTTTTTAAACAAAACAAAAAAAAGATTAAAGTACCTATTTAGTACCTTTTCCCTCACCCCTTTACTCCTCTGTTGGGATGCACTTAATTGGTACCATTTGATATTTTTTAAGCAGGTGCTGCTCTTAATAATGTTTTTATTGTTTTGTTTCTTGCTGGTCAGCACTTCAGATGGGGTGTTTCTTAATATGTAAAATTATTATTATGCTGAGAGCAGTAATGGCTTCAGTTATTTCCAGAATTAGCATCTGTGTTATGTCAAATTCAAAATATCTCAAGGAATAAAGCCACTTAAAATGCATTTTTAATTCAATTAAAAAACTGGACTAAGTTAAACTACATTAGATGTAAAGACCTCTAAGGGTCGGATACCTTCCCCCTGCCCTACTCCTCTTATTGGCAACAAGAACAGTTAAATCCAGATAGGTGTACATGGGAGAGGTGGAGCAATGCTTCCACTACACACTCCCCCCCTCCACGGATGCCCACAAATCCTATGTAGATGTGAAGCTTGGGTGAATGTATCAAGGTCAGGAGGGGTTGAAGCTGTGAGGGAACATCCAATCTTTCCACTGTGAGGACCAAGGGGATTTCTAACTGAAATCCACTAGGGAGTAAATGCTGCTAGAACCAACAGTAACTTTTGTCTGTGGCTCTTGCTTCTCCTTGCCTGAGAGAGAGGTAACAGTACATAGCTACAGAGGAAGCAACAAGTGACAGAAAGTTTCCAAAGAGACTTCCTGCCACGGTCTGTTGGGAGGTGGAGGGGTTGGCGAGGAGGTAAGGCTTCCCACATGCATCCTCAGGATCCAATTGATTTTCAAGCTGTGATTCCTCCCAAACCAACAAGCCCTCCAAACCCTTGTGTGGAGGCTTCTCCAACTTCACACAAGGTGACTTTCATGGAGTTCTTCAAGTTGCTTTTCTACATGATATGTTTTTCTGCAGGAGAGGACGGAGCACCAAGGCCCTGGTTTCTTTTAAATCCTATTAGTCACCATAAAATGCACTCAGGAACTTGGAGATTCAAATGACTCTCACTATATCTTCAGGATTATGCTAGGTGTTGTGAATGGCATACTTGCATACATTCCTGATCTATATGAGACAATTCAGAATGTAATATGGTATGTAGTAATCAGACTGTACTAGATTATTACTAATCAAGTATAGCAGAGGGAGAAAATAAAAATCTATCAAATGGAAAAATAAAAGCTTTCATTCTGACAACAATCACCTTCATTAACATCTAAAGCTTCTTGATATGATACATGACTTGAAACAGGCCATAGATTTTGAATAGATCATTCATAGATTGAAAATCCATCCAAATCACTGCGGACCAAATTTACAAAGTCCAGTGCAATGAGAAACACACAAAATGTACGTGTACCAATGTATGGGCCTGATCCTGTATTTTCATGGGAACAGAGAAGAGAAAATGCTGCCTTTGGGTACACAACTATAACTGATAGCAGAATATGGCCCTCCGTTTACTTTGAACCTCCATTATTTTTAATTTGAGCCAACATTTTCAAATCTTACTACTTACATTTGTGCTTCCAAATCGTCCTAAGGTAGCTGTTCTGAAGCTATGGTACTTAATGACTTATCAATATTCTCTGTGTGAAGAGCAGTGTGTAGCTGTGGAGCCCTGGAACAGACCAGGGGTTGAACTGTAACTCCCTTGTTCCAGAGGAAGTAATCTGCTACTAGTCTAGATAAGTTGCAAATTACTTCCTCCTTAACCCCCTGCTGGTGCCATGGAGAGGAGGGACAAAATCAAGGCTGTGCCTAGGCTCCACCTCTGCCTGCCCCACTATGGGAAAGGGAGTAACAGCCTTGTGGAGTCTGCTTTCCCGTTGTGAGGGCATGAAGCTTAGTAAGAGTGTTATGAGGTTTCCTACACAACTATGTTGGGAATGCAGTCTTGCCCTATGGCTTTAATTTAGAGTTGTAGTTTTGGAGAATTGGGTTTTTAAAATGTAAGCCTTAGAATATAAAATCCTTTGATTGTGCTTTTGCCATAATAACAAATGAAGGCAAGAGAAGGTATTTTAATGAGTCACATAGAACATAAATCCAGAGGATACCAATTGCAATTTTAAAATTTTTACCAAAGTCACTTTGCCAGTAGTTTGAGGGGAGAGTTGTGCCAGGAAACAGAGAGGAGCTTCAATTAAGAAATCACCATAATTGCAAGAGACAAGTGAGGACAGGCAGAAAGGTATTTGACATGAAAAGAAAAGCTGCTTGCAGTGAGCAGAAATTGTTTCTAAGTTATCAGCTGCAGAAAAATCAACACAGAGATTTCTGGCTTGCTCAGAGAATGAAATTCCATATCTCTGGTAATGGAGTCTAAAGATTCTCTTATGAAGAAGAAAGGGAGCTGTTTAAGGATGCTGGTTTTTACTTACTATAGATTAGGTGATAAAGTATGTTTAATGAGAGTCTATTTTTGAATATTAAAATGATGCATTATTGATAAGGGATGTGTCAGCTTAGATAAGTCATTTTAGATTTCACCTTCAAAGTCTATTACAAGTTTATATGGTGGTATTCTTTTGTTCACCACCTGTTACTGTGGGTCATATTATGCAGATCCTACTTAATCCTGACTCAGGCAAAACTTCCTTTCCTTTCAGTGTGAGTTGACTGCAGGAATTGATCTATGTTATGTCCTATCCCTCTTTCCCTTTCCTTCCTAGGTATGTCTACTCAGGCAGCTGGGAGGTGCAATTCACAGCTTGGGTAAATATACAGTCCCCTCTCCACACACACACACTCTGGACACGTATTCAGGTAGGTAGCCCAAGCCACTGCCCAAACCACTGTGACCACACCACTATTTTTAACACCATAGCTAAAGCAGAGCTAATGTGTGTGCATCTACTAGAACTGGGGATTAGACCTCTGAGCTGCTGTATAGACATACCTTTAGAACTTGTCATGCAGAACAACTGCAGTCAAGGTCCAGGGTCTGATTTCAGCTACTGAATTAGAGTCAGTGAATTTACATGGGATTTACATTGATGAAACGGAGATCAGATCTAGCCCACTACATTCTTAAAGAAAATGTAGGGTCCTTCAGCATAACAGACTGCTCATTTTGTATATATTAATATTTGTGTATTGGATATGTAATTATGGATCAATTTCTGCTCCGATAATCTCAAGGGTCCATATCCAGCAAAGCACTTAACATATGCATAAGTCCCATAGACTACTCACATGCTTAAAGTTAAGCATGTGCTTAATGCTTTGCTGGACTGGGGCCTGGGTATACAAAAGGATACAAGGAGAAAGTGAAAAATGTACCCCTTTTTCCATGCCCCTCCACATTCACCACGCACAAAGGCTGTCTCTGGGACTGCTCTTTCCTACTGACCCTTCCCACAATCTACATCAGCCAGCAAAGCTTATCCGGTGAGTTGGGAAGGAACAATCATGTAGCAGAGGATGCACTCCTGTGTGCTGAGAGCTCCAAGAGAGATCCTGCATCAGGGAGAAACCTGGAGATTTTCCTGGAACAGTTCACTTCCACATCTCTCCCATAATGGGCTAGTCCCTATAAGGCATGGCTGAGCCCTGCATGATTACTGCATATAGTCAAGATGTTTGGTGATCAGGTCTTAAAACCTCAGAAATTCAAGTTTTAGGTTAAGGCAATTTAATATATAATGTAATATTGCTTTGTTTGTTTAATCCACAGCACTCAAAGGTTAATTGGAGGATACCTACATGAGGATGAGGGAGGGTTAGGACTTAATTATCCTAATTTTTATTGATAAAATATATCTGGTGAGGTGTTTATATAAAAACAGTGGATATCTATAGCTCTTCATCCTTGGGAAAGATTGTACAGTACCTAATATATTGTACGTATTGTTTCTTTCTGTAATACATTAATACAAACAGACTGCTTTTGATTTTAAAACAGGTAATTCTAATTCTTCCCGAGGGCGAACAACACATTATTTTTCTATAATTATAATGTTCACATTTAAAATGATGTCAAGTGAGGCCTTTGTGCAGATCCTCATGCCAGAACTTCTAGTTTGACTTCTCTATAAACTCAACTTGCCTGTCTTGATTTTGAACTGGACATGTGGAAGAAGATAAAGATATCCGAAAATATGTTATTTAATATTGGACCAGATCCTCAGATGGTGTAAATTGGCATCGTTTCATTGCAAGCTGTGCTGTACACCAGCAGAGAATTGACCAAGTATTCCTAATGAGGAATAGATAAGAATTAATCATAAATGAGGACCTGATCCTTGAGTCTGTTATGGTACTGCCACAATGGTTTTCTGAAGTAAAGTTGCCCTAAAGGTGGTGCATCTGACCTCTACAGAGTCCCTTCTGTGCAGAGGACCTTTGGGTGGTGTCGACACTCTTTAGCAGTTTCTATATCACACCCTCCCAGTTCCCAGAACAGAGAGCATGTCTGAGAAAAAGGCAATATGGCCAGGATGTCTCTATCCTTTAGCAACCTCTAGCTGTCAAAATGGTACCTGCTAGCCTTTGAGCACAGACAACATTTATAGCAACTCTGTAACTGGTCTAATCTATTCTGTGCCATTTCATAACTGGCCCCCTGGCCCCACATACCTCTTGTGTACCTAGTGGTCCTTGGACGCAGCTGAAAATCTGTTCCTTACACTTGGTAACTTTACACTGAACCGCCTTTAATATGCTGTCCTGTTCTCCAAGCTTAGAATCTGTTTCCTCTTTACCAGAGATGAGAAGGCAGCTATACTTCACAACGTGTAAAGATAAGTGCAAGATTTCACTGGGAAACTTCCTCCAGCTGGTTGTTTTGTCTATGAAGAGAAATTTTGACAACCATGTGTGGAATGCTCATAGTTAGATCATGACACCTAATAGAAGAAGAATAAGCTAATAAATAATATGTTTTCTAAAGGATTTTCTTTAGACAACTGAATTTGTATCAAGATTTAATTAAAAGTATAATATTCCATTTCCACATCATTACACCAGTATCTGCTCAGCCCAGTGAAGGATTTTTAAAGATGAGATTACTGTCAAAGAGTTTTTAACTCAGGAAATGAGTTTGAAATCTAACTTGATGCTACTCAGGTAGTGAAACTGAAAAGAACTGAACCACAAAAATATCTGTACGTTTTTTAGTGAAGAGATATATCTATTGGCTGAAATTCATTTCAGCCCATTAAATTCAATGATATATTGAACTGGACTCTATTATTCAGCACTAGGTATCTCTGTGGGTCTCATAGATATCCAGACTGGAAGTGGTACCTGGTAAAGAAAGGAGATGAAGTTGGGAATCAGGCCCTATGGAAGCCCATTTGTGTCTGTAGTTGTTTAAATTTAATAAATGCTTCTTTCAGACAGACTGATCTCAAGTCAGATATCATGACATGGGTCAAATTACACCTCCCTCAGTGAACATGTCCGCTTGTACCTACAGGGAAACCATTGCCTATCCTCCCTCAGAGTTTCTATTGATATAGATACTGCAGTTAATTTAGCCCAATGTCTTTAAGTGTTGAAAGAAAGATATTTGAAATAAGTCTATTCCTAGTATTATCACAGGATTTACATGATCTCATTTATATTGTTTATATAGTGAGCTGACACTTCATTTATACATGACTAAAGTTGTTGCAGATGCTAATGCTTACAATTGCATTTTTCTACATTGAAGTTTGTTTATAGTTCTAAATGTTACAAATCTAAATTACAATCAGCTAGCTTCAAAGATCTTGATGATATTTTTCTTAAATTTTCACCATATTTTATTTAAACATTGTACATATAAAATATTTCAACATTACCACAATTACCCATCAGTGAAATATTCTGTATTATACAGGATGAATAATTTCTAGTTAAAACTAACATACTATATACCTTTTTCCTCACATAATCATTTTCTTTCTTTTAGCCCTTAAGAACTTGGTGAAAGCTCAGATAAATGTAATGTGGAAAATGGTAAATTTCAGGCTTTTGGCTTCTGATGCATCACAACAGAAGTCATTGTTTTTTTATCAGAGGAGTAGCCGTGTTAGTCTGGATCTGTAAAAGCAGCAGAGAATCCTGTGGCACCTTATAGACTAACAGATATGTTGGAGCGTGAGCTTTCGTGGGTGAATACTCACTTCGTCAGACGCAGGTAGTGGAAATTTCCAGGGGTAGGTATATATATGCTAGCAAGCAAGCTAGAGGTAACGAGGTTAGTTCAATCAGGGAGGATGGGGCCCTGTTCTAGCAGTAGAGGTGTGAAAACCAAGGGAGGAGAAACTGGTTCTGTAATTGGCAAGCCATTCACAGTCTTTGTTTAGTCCAGAGCTGATGGTGTCAAATTTGCAGATGAACTGAAGCTCAGCAGTTTCTCTTTGAAGTCTGGTCCTGAAGTTTTTTTGCTGCAGGATGGCCACCTTAAGGTCTGCTATAGTGTGGCCAGCGAGGTTGAAGTGCTCTCCTACAGGTTTTTGTATATTGCCATTCCTGATATCTGATTTGTGTCCATTTATCCTTTTCCGTAGTGACTGTCCAGTTTGGCCGAGGTACATAGCAGAGGGGCATTGCTGGCATATGATGGCGTATATTACATTGGTGGACATGTAGGTGAATGAACCAGTGATGGTATGGCTGATCTGGTTAGGTCCTGTGATGGTGTCGCTGGTGTAGATATGTGGGCAGAGTTGGCATTGAGGTTTGTTGCATGGATTGGTTCCTGAGGTAGAGTTACTATGGTACGGTGTGCAGTTGCTGGTGAGAATACGTTTCAGGTTGGCAGGTTGTCTGTGGGCAAGGATTGGCCTGCCACCCAAGACCTGTGAAAGTTTGGGATCATTGTCCAGGATGGGTTGTAGATCCTTGATGATGCGTTGGAGGGGTTTTAGCTGGGGGCTGTATGTGATGGCCAGTGGAGTCCTGTTGGTTTCTTTCTTGGGTTTGTCTTGCAGTAGGAGGCTTCTGGGTACACATCTGGCTCTGTTGATCTGTTTCCTAATTTCCTCGTGCGGGTATTGTAGTTTTGAGAATGCTTGGTGGAGATTTTGTAGGTGTTGGTCTCTGTCTGAGGGGTTAGAGCAGATGCAGTTGTACCTCAGTGCTTGGCTATAGACAATGGATCGTGTGATGTGCCCGGGATGGAAGCTGCAGGCATGAAGGTAGGCACAGCAGTCGGTAGGTTTTCGATATAGGGTGGTGTTAATGTGACCATCACTTATTTGCATCGTGGTGTCTAGAAAGTGGACCTCCCGTGTAGATTGGTCCAGGCTGAGGTTGATGGTGGGGTGGAAGTTGTTGAAAACGTGGTGGAATTTTTCTAGTCTCCTTCCCATGGGTCCAGATGATCAAGATGTCATCAATGTAGCGTAGGTAGAGAAGGGGCGTGAGTGGACGAGAGCTGAGGAAGCGTTGTTCCAGGTCAGCCATAAAAATGTTGGCATATTGTGGGGCCGCGCGGGTGCCCATAGCAGTGCCACTGATCTGGAGATATATATTGTCATCAAACTTGAAATAGTTGTGTGTGAAGATAAAGGCACAGAGCTCAGCAGCCAGTTGTGCTGTGGCATCATCAGGGATACTGTTCCTGACAGCTAGTATTCCATCTGTGTGTGGGATGTTAGTGTAGAGAGCCTCTACATCCATGGTGGCTAGGATGCTGTTTTCTGGGAGGTGACCAATGCATTGTAGTTTCCTCAAGAAATCAGTGGTGTCACGGAGAAAGCTGGGAGTGCTGGTGGCATAGGGTCTGAGTAGAGAGTCCACATATCCAGACAGTCCTTCAGTGAGAGTGCCAATGCCCGAGATGATGGGGCGTCCAGGATTTCCGGGTTTGTGGATCTTTTTCTTTTGTTCTTTTGCCTTTGACTTCAGTGGATTGTACCCTTTGTGAGATCATTAGGGAATATTGTGCCAGAAACAAAGAAGGAACTGGGGCCACTACTTTCATGAGACCCGCACTGTCCTTCATGCCCCTTTAGGGAACCACCCTTTTGTCTCAAACTGACCTGTTTAGATCGCAATCCAACTTCCACTGAAGTCATATCAGGGATCAGGAAGGTAGAAAAGGTCTCATTTGAAAATGGACAGAGAGGGAAAGAGGGAATTGTGCTGGAAGGGACCCTGGGCCACATATGGGTAAGTGGAGGAACTAAAGATGACTGGTCAGTGCATGTGTTGTGTGTCCCCATCTGTGCCTAATCAAAAGACGATATGTGTCAGTCCAAGACACAGCAAACAAAAACTTGCTCGCAGGGTCATAGACCCTGGGCTCCATCCCAAGCCCAGAAGTTTACATAGCAATGAAACAGCCCCCTCAGCCCCAGCCCGAGTCAGTTGGCATGGGCCAGATGCAGGTTTTTCTTTGCTGTGCAGACATAGTCTGAGCAGGATATTTAGAAGCTCTTATTATGCACAGCCAGTTGGAACCAGATATAGAATGAAGCAGAACTCTTGCAAGTACATGAAGCACCGAGTGACCACTGAACACAACATAGAGGTTCCTAGTTCATTAGCCAGGACATCAACCAAGATGGTGGCTGTCAAAAATGTGGGGGTTCACCTGCCATGTGAACTTCTGTGGGCCTCAGATGTTTGCAATGAGCTTCCTCTCTCTAGAGGAAATATGTCATGTGCGTTACATATCCCTGATCATTAGAAAATGTGAGTCTTATAGCTTCAGATATAAAGCCTATTATTTTTTTAGCTGAAGCTATAGAGCCTCATGTTGTAGATCTGGATAGCACTGGTTCAGTCTCTGCTATGTATGTGCCATGTGTCCCCAAAAGGAATTGCAGTCTGGACAGCAGCAGAAGAAGCTCTCCACACCTCTATGCCTCAGCACTCCACATGAAGGGAACCTTTCAGTAGCCAGAGGAGAGTTCAGTCTCTATGGTCCATTCAGTGCTTGACCACATTGCTGTGTCTGCGAATGAGGGAGCCAGTTCATGATTCTTTTGTGATATCAATGCCTGTTGCATTTCAGTAACATAAGAATTAAAGATTTGTCCTCTGACCCAAAAAGGAGATACAGTCAGGCCCCCAGAGAATAGAAAGGGAGATAAGAAAATGGTTCTATAAAGGAAAGAAGAAAGTAATGAATTGTTCCTGTATTTCTTTTCTTAGTGTTGCAGATGACATGCTCAGAATGGCCAAAGAGTCTCTTTATTCACAATGTTCCTGGAGATATGGACATTAATTTAACCTATCTGTGTTTTAGTAATGAACATGGAGATCTTTGAAATACAGAGAATCCTAAATGAAGCTCTCTCAAAGCATACTACTGTGTTATAGCACTTTTACCATGACTAGCTCTGACTGATGATGAGGCATTGAACTTTAAAAGACAATAAATAGGTTTGAATTATTATGCTTTACAATTCGAAAGTAAGGAAACTAGTCATTCTCATCCATAAGAATCTGCCATTTAAAATGATTAAATCCAGGCAGACTACCAACAGCAGGTGTATTTGAATTAAATTTCTATTCTGTTAAATTAGGAACAGTATGGGATCCCTGATGGTTTCTTTTCAATCTCTTTAGGTAGCTGAGATAGTCTCTTGAGAAAAAGTTAGTCACATACTTATAGGTGCAGAGTAGAATACAGAAGTTCACTTAGATTTGAATAAAATAAGGATAGGGAAGGAGAGATTTTTTGCGGACAAAGAGATGTAATTAGATTACAAGAAATATGAACAACATTTTATTAAAATATTCAATTTACAATTGGAATGGGAAGAAAGTGGAATTTACACCATACCCCAGGACTTGATTTGTCAACATTTTCCTGTATGTACATAATAAATAAATAAACAGTAATGCTTAGAACTAATATAGCCTTTTGTATAGTCAAAATATGATTTAAAACTATTTAATTATCTCCACCAATAACTTTAAAATGTTAGTTGATTTTCTTCATACTTGACTTATTTAGTAATTCACACTGAAACGTACAAATTCAAGCCAAAATCAACCTGATATGTACTCCTCATTACTGGTAGTTGTGGATCTATCAGATATTTAATATACTTTTGTGATGATTTGGGGAATCTGTGTTTGTATATCTTATGAATTCTATTTGATACTGGGTATTATCTATGTGTATCTATGTCAGACTTAATTTTGAATATTGGACTTGCCCATCTTCTGTGTCTTTTTAACTCCATGTAGGATTGAAATTCTAAGGTGTAGTGACACAAGCAGAACTAAAAATAGAGGGTCATTAAATCTTGTGGTCCTCTGTTCACAGTGAAAATCCCTTGGGCAAAGATTTGGTTGCTATCCAGGGAAAGACAGTTTTTCCAAGTCTGAACTTAAGGGGTGAAGTAGCTAAACAACAGATTACCTGGTGGGGGACTTTGATCACCTGATGAAGCTGACCATAGAATCACAGGACTGGAAGGGACCTCGAGAAGTCATCTATTCCAGTCCCCTGCACTCATGAGAGGGCTAAGTATTATCTAGACCATCCCTGGCAGGTGTGTGTCTAACCTGCTCTTAAAAATTTCCAATGATGGAGATTCTACAACTTCCCTAAGAAATTTATTCCAGTTTAACCACCTTGATAGTTAGGAAGCTTTTCCTAATGTCCAGCGTAAACCTCCCTTGCTGCAATTTAAGCCCATTGCTCCTTCTCTTGTCCTCAGAGATTAAGAACAATATTTTTTCTCCCTCCTCATTGAAACAACCGTTTATGTACTTGAAAACTGTTATCATGTCCCCTGTCAGTCTTTTTTCCAGACAAAACACACCCAATATTTTTCAATCTTCCTTCATAGGTCACATTTTCTATACCTTTAATCATTAGCATTCTTCTCTGGACTTTCTCCAATTTTTCCTGAAATGTGGCACCCAGAACTGGAAACAATACTCCAGTTGAGGCCTAATCAGTGCAGAGTAGAGCAGAAGAATTACTTTTCTTGTCTTGCTTACAAATCTCCTGAGGGTCCCCACTCATTATGCTCTTTCAGCATAGAACCATAGATTATTTGGGTTGGAAGGGACCTCAGGAGATCATCTAGTCTAACCCCCTGCTCAAAGCAGGACCCATCCCAACTAAATCCCCAAACGGCCCGCTCAAGGATTGAACTCACAACCTTGGGTTTAGGAGACCAATGCTCAAACCACTGACCTATTCCTGTCCCCATGACTATGAACCACTGATAACTACTCTCTGAGAACAGCAGCAAAGAATCCTGTGGTACCTTACAGACTAACAGATATTTTGGAACATGAGCTTTCGTGGGTGAATACCCACTTCATCGGATGCATGTAGTAGAAATTTCCAGGGGCAGGTATATATATGCAAGCAAGAAGCAGGCTAGAGATAACGAGGTTAGTTCAATCAGGGAGGATGAGGCCCTCTTCTAGCAGCCGAGGTGTGAAAACCAAGGGAGGAGAAACTGATTTTGCAGTTGGCAAGCCATTCACAGTCTTTGTTTAATCCTGAGCTAATGGTGTCAAATTTGCAGATGAACTGAAGCTCAGCAGTTTCTCTTTGAAGTCTGGTCCTAAAGTTTTTTTGCTGCAGGATGGCCACCTTAAGATCTGCTATTGTGTGGCCAGGGAGGATGAAGTGTTCTCCTACGGGTTTTTGTATGTTGCCATTCCTAATATCTGATTTGTGTCCATTTATCCTTTTCCGTAGAGACTGTCCAGTTTGGCCGATGTACATAGCAGAGCGGCATTGCTGGCATATGATGGCATATATTACATTGGTGGACGTGCAGGTGAATGAACCGGTGATGGTGTGGCTGATCAGGTTAGGTCCTGTGATGATGTCGCTGGTGTAAATATGTGGGTAGAGTTGGCACTGAGGTTTGTGGCATGGATTTATTCCTGAGTTAGAGTTACTATGGTGCAGTGTGCAGTTACTGGTGAGAATATGCTTCTGGTTGGCAGGTTGTCTTTGGGCGAGAACTGGCCTGCCACCCAAGGCCTGTGAAAGTGTGGGATCATTGTCCAGGATGGGTTGTAGATCCCTGATGATGCATTGGAAGGGTTTTAGCTGGGGGCTGTATGTGATGGCCAGTTGAGTCCTGTTGGTTTCTTTCTTGGGTTTGTCTTGCAGTAGGAGGCTTCTGGGTACACGTCTGGCTCTGTTGATCTGTTTCCTCATTTCCTCATGCGGGTATTGTAGTTCTGAGAATGCTTGGTGGAGATTTTGTAGGTGTTGGTCTCTGTCTGAGGGGTTAGGGCAGATGCGGTTGTACCTCAATGCTTGGCTGTAGACAATGGATTGTGTGATGTACCCGGGATGGAAGCTGGAGACATGAAGGTAGGCATAGCGGTTGGTAGGTTTTCGGTATAGGGTGGTATTCATGTGACCATCACTTATTTGCACCATGGTGTCTAGGAAGTGGACCTCCCATGTAGATTGGTCCAGGCTGAGGTTGATAGTGGGGTTGAAGCTGTTGAAATTGTGGTGGAATTTTTCTAGAGTCTCCTTCCCATGGGTCCAGATGATCAAGATGTCATCAATGTAGCATAGGTAGAGAAGGGGCATGAGTGGATGTGAGCTGAGGAAGCGTTGTTCCAGGTCAGCCATAAAAATGTTGGCATATTGTGGGGCCATGCGGGTGCCAATAGCGGTGCCACTGATTTGGAGGTATATATTGTCATCATATTTGAAATAGTTGTGTGTGAGGATAAAGGCACAGAGCTCAAGAACCAGTTGTGCTGTGGCATCATCAGGGATACTGTTCCTGACAGCTTGTATTCCATCTGTGTGTTGGATGTTTGTGTAGAGATCTTCTACATTCATGGTGGCTAGGATGATGTTTTCTGGAAGGTCACCAATGCATTGTAGTTTCCTCAGGAAATCAGTGGTGTCACGGAGATAGCTGGGAGTGTTGGTGGCATAGGGTCTGAGTAAAGAGTCCACATATCCAGACAGTCCTTCAGTGAGAGTGCCAATGCCCGAGATGATGGGGCATCCAGGATTTCCAGGTTTGTTCCTCTGCTATGTTATCATAAGCCTAACTCCCAAATCTGGACCTTAGCGTCCAGAAATCTGGGTGCCTAGCATGAACCCTTCTAAGCTTAATTACCAGCTTAGCTTTGATCTCGCTGCCACCATCCAAAAATTCCAGGGTTTTGGCTCCCTCTGGTCTCCCCAAAACCTTCCCTGGAGAGACCCCAAGACTCAGAGACTCTGAGTCTCACAACAAAGGGAAATAACCCACTTCCCTTCCCCCTCTCTCTCCCACCCTGACTTTCCTCTCTGGGCTAACCTGAGAGTACTGATGCAGTCTCTTTACATCACAATACCAAGAAGCATGTCTCCTCTATTCCACAAAGAGACAAACCCCAAATACAAGGAAACAGAAATGATTCTATCTCTTCCCCCTCCCACCAATTCCCTGGTGCTGCAGAGCTTACCCTCCGTAGATCTAACACAAAGAGAATTCCCTCCCCTTTGTTCCTTAGCCTACCCAGAGAGAAAAAACTCAAACAAGTCTTAAAAAGAAAACTTTATATAAAAAGAAAGAAAAAGACATAAGAATATAATCTCTGCATCAAGTGACAATACAGGGCTATTGCTTATAAGAAAAATATGAATAAACAGTCTGATTCAAAAAGATATCCAATTTGAAACATTCCAGCAAGCTACACACATGTAAATACAACCAAAACAACATAAAAGCCTATATTGTTTTTCTACCTGTACTTACAATTTGGAAACAGAAGATTAGAAGATAGAAAGAACCTTCTCATAGCTGAGAGACAGACAAAAGACTCAGACCCCAAAAATTCCCTCCCTGACTTTGAAAAATCCAGTTTCCTGATTGGTCCTCTGGTCAGGTGTTTGGTTCCCTTTGTTAACCCTTTACAGGTAAAAGAAACATTAACCCTTAGCTATCTATTTATGACATATGTACATCGGCCAAACTGGACAGTCTCTATGGAAAAGGATAAATGGACACAAATCAGATATTAGGAATGGCAACATACAAAAACCCATAGGAGAACACTTCATCCTCCCTGGCCACACAATAGCAGATCTTAAGGTGGCCATCCTGCAGCAAAAAAACTTCAGGACCAGACTTCAAAGAGAAACTGCTGAGCTTCAGTTCATCTGCAAATTTGACACCATTAGCTCAGGATTAAACAAAGACTGTGAATGGCTTGCCAACTGCAAAATCAGTTTCTCCTCCCTTGGTTTTCACACCTCGGCTGCTAGAAGAGGGCCTCATCCTCCCTGATTGAACTAACTTCATTATCTCTAGCCTGCTTCTTGTTTGTATATATATACCTGCCCCTGGAAATTTCCACTACATGCATCTGACGGAGTGGGTATTCACCCACGAAAGCTCATGCTCCAAAACGTCTGTTAGTCTCTAATATGCCACAGGACTCTTTGCTGCTTTTACAGATCCAGACTAACATGGCTACCCCTCTGATCTCTGAGAACAGTTTTCCAACCAGTTATACACCCACCTTTTAGCGGCTCCATCTAGGTTACATTTCCCTAGTTTGTTTATGAGGTCATATGAGACAGTGTCAAAAACTTTACTAAAGTTAAGATATACCATGTCTACCACTTCCCCCCTTATCCACAAGGCTTGTTACCCTGTCCAAGAAAGCTATCAGGTTAGGTTGATATGATTTGTTCTTAACAAATACATGCTGATTGTTACTGATTACCTTATTATCTTCTACATGTTTGCAAATTGATTGCTTAATTATTTGCTCCATTATCTTTCCTGGTACAGAAGTTAAGCTGATTGGTCTTTAATTCCCTGGGTTGTCCTTATTTCTCTTCTTATAGAGTCCCCTAGCAAAGGGAACTGGTGTTTATATAAGAAAAGGTGTCAGCACTGGCCATTTAAGAGAGACTGAGATATCAGAATCAGTCCGCAGTAATGAGACAAGACTTAATATTCTTGCAAAGCCATACTCGGGAAGGATCCTGGACTTCTTAAAAGATTCTGACCTAAGCCCAAAGAACATACAAGAGTGGTGAGGAAACTGTGGCAGGGAAATGCATAGAGGCATGTTATTGTTTTATCTGAAGAAAGAATAATTGTGTTAATTCACAACTTGCTTTGCAAGGGGTTTTATCATGTAACCTTGGAGAGGTAAGTGAGAACCTAGAGTGCCTGAAAGATGTGCTTAAGCACCTGGGGTGTCTTGGGGAGGTGTGTTGTTGGGTGGACAGTCTAACTTTTGTGAAGGGGTAACAGAGAGAAGTGTGGCAGAGAGGCCAGAGAAAGTAGCTGAAGCTTACTGAGATCCACAGAGGCTTAATAGCATGTGGTCCCAGTGTGTGGGACCTTAATAGAGCAACCTCAAGAGTATTCAGCTGGGAGAACTTTACCAGGGCCGTGGCAGCTTAATATCTCATATTAATTGTCATTTAATATAATGTATAAAGACAGAGACTGGGTATTAAGTATATTTTAAATATGAAGCTAGCAGTTAATTACAGATTTTCTCCTTTGTTTTATATTGATTATTTATTTTTAAAAAGTAAATGGCTATTCACTTCACAGGATAGTACTAATAAGGACTGAATTTTAATTTCAGCATGTTACACTTGCAGTGATGGATATATACACCACTCTGTGGAGGAATTCTGCTTCCAGATGTGCAACAGGGATATATTGTTGCTGAAATAATGGCCTACATCTCCCATGATGCACCCAGTCATGTGGTTCCAATGAAGCAGCAAACACTGTGGTCTCTTCATTGCATTTTCTATTGCAAAGTCATTCCTATGGCAAATTCCCAATCAGCTATAGTTAAAAGTATATTATTAACATATGTGTTATAGATGGTTATAAGCGTATAAGTAGATGGAGATACACAGGTTGTAAGAGACAGTTATAAGCAACCTATTGACTGATTGGACTCAAACTGATGATGCATTTAATAAGATATTTATTAACCTTTTTTAAACCCATTTGTAATGGAATCCTATTATTAGTATGACCAAAAGATGCTAAGGAATTATGTTACAGCATTCAACAGTGTTGATTTATTGTGACATTATTCTTATAAACATAACTTTGAGATCACAGTTTTCTAGGCTAATTAAAATCATGAGATTTAGGTTTAATGTATTTTTTGTTAAGTTACGACTTTGAGTCCAGCTTTGCTGCTTCCATGAAGGTCCTAGAACCCTTGATACAACATTTTGTATTCTTAAACACATGGACAAGATGTTGACAAAATATATTGTAAAATAATCTGATACTATGAAACAGATTCCCACTCATGATTAATGACCAATTAAACACACCCAGTTGGAGAAACTGATTTGAGAGCAATTCCATTAATAGAACACATTACTGAAAACCTCATATTATTTTTCCAGCCTAACAAACACAGTATTTCTGGGACTTGCAATTTGCTTGATGGTGTCAGCTAGATTTTCTAAAACTGTCAAAATTATCCAGTATGTGTGATATGATATCAATATTAAGATGCTGCCTCAAACTGATGAATTTCACATCTGATTTACAAGTCCCCAAAACCTAAATATGCAGTTATAAAATGTTAGTTGGCATCACAGTGAGATGTCAACTTAAACATAGATTGGACACAAAAGGCTAGAGTCTCAAAGTGATTTAAGGCCCCAAAGTGGTAATTTAGATTCCTAAAATCAAAATTTAGAACTATAAAACCCTTGCTCAGCTGCTGCCTAATCCAGATGGCACCTAAATTTCCTAGGCACCTGGGTTCCTGCCAATAAACTCAACAAGGCACCTCCGTTTCTATCAGCAAGCATATGTAAAGCTACCTGACATCACTGAGCCCTGGCAGGATCCTCCAATTAGGCATTGCTCTGCATAACACAACTGCTGGGCCCTGTCTGGTAAGCATTCTCAGAGGCCACCTACTGGATCAAGCCTCACACAAAACATATCAAGGAGCAGGAGCCACTTCCCTTCCATATCCTATAGCTCAGTGGTTAGAGCATTCACTCAGGACAGGAGACCCAAGTTCAGATTATCACTTTGCCTGATATGGAGTAGGGATATGAACCTATTTCCTAGATGGTTGCCCTAACCTGCTGGGTTATAAAGTTGTCTCTGGCTGGCCATCCGAAGTGGATAGGTCTATTCTAGTCAAGTTAGTGCTCATGAACTTGCTATTTATATCAATGACTAATGGGCAAATCTGAAAAAGTTTGGAGTTCAGATTTGGTTAGGATAAACAGCTGGAGTTTTTCTGAAACTTCTGATATTAATAGCTCTGTTCCCCTGCCCTCAAAAGCAGGGTGTGTGATCCACCCTACAGCGCCTCATCTTCCTCCTACAAAGAATACCTCAACTCTCTCTTTCCCTGTGTATTTTGAGGGGAGATCAGCCACTGAAACACTCTCATGAAACAGGTTTATGATCCTCCCACTCCTCCCCAACATTCTGGTAACTTCTTTGGGGCTTTAAAACTCTGAATTAAACACTTGTTTTTTAGCACCTGGGAAAGCACCTGTGCAAGAAGCAAAATCTGGAAAAATATAAGTAAATTCTCTCACCCTTGCTTTATGTACTGTGAATTTAAAAGCATTCTCATTATGATCTGCCCTTGGAATCACCTTGTGCTATACATATGATTTGTTAGATATAGTAGTATTATTACTTGCTTTCTTAATTCGGGTGTTTTGTAGATTTAAGTTCCTCCCCAATCCTCATACTCTTGAACCCAGTCTTTTATATCACCCTTAGCTCCCTGCTTGAATGCCTTTAAAATATGCATCAGTTTTAATAACCTGGATCTGAGCTGTACTAGACAGAATGCATTTCCATGAACCATTCTGCATATTGCTATAACTTGAACTCTCATGTAGTCAAATGCCTTTTAACATTTCAGTGATGTTTTGTGTATGTGAGCATATGTTTGGAGTTTTTTAAATTTACTTTTATATTTCTCACTTGTTACACTGTAAAATGAGTAAATGTCACATGCTATATATTGTGTTTCCCCAAGCTTGGATGGACTAAGCCAATTTACATTTTCTGCTAGCCTGCTTGAGGGTGCAAACATTCCCATTAGTTGCTACAGGACTTGACTGACTAATTGCAATGGAAATAATATGTGACGCTAATTGTGCAGTTCTGAAGTATATCAAAATAGTTGTACACAATTATTGACCAATTTTACATTACTATTTAGCCTTATGTTGTCTGTTTTACTTGTTTTATTATAATAGTCTACAGACATCAGGACAGATTCATTCCTGGTAGAATTATAATTGATATGAGAAATTTAATAATATTAATTATTACTATTTAGTAAGATTTAGATTTGCATTTGCAGCAGTCTATTTAAGTAAACATTCATGACATGCTATCACTGTGATCAGGGCCGGCTCCAGGCACCAGCATTCCAAGCAGGTGCTTGGGGCATCAATCTGCAAGGGGTGGCAATCAGTGTGTTTTTGCCTCCAAGCAGTGCACCGAATTGCTGCTGCAGATAGTGGGGGCAGTCCGTGTGCCAGCAAACAGAGCTGTAAACAGGGGAGTTTCAGAGGGAGTTCTGTTGGAGGAGCAGGTTTTTGTAGTTTGTGGATTGTATTGTGTTGTTTGTGTGTGTGTGGAGGCTGCTAGGGGCCGTGTGCTGGGAGAGCGGCTGAGCCCCGATTAGAGGGAGGGCTTACCTGCTTGGGGTCCTATATAAGTAGGCAGCCAGTCAGGCAGCGGCACAGACAGCTGCAGTGGCACAGCAGCCAGCAAACAGAGCTGTAAACAGGGGAGTTTACAGGGGGAGGTTGCGGGGGAGACTAAGACAGAGGAACCGACAGGCTAGGTAAGGGAGTGGGTGGTGTCCTGCCAGCATTCCGGTGCCTGTTGGGGGTTTGTGGTGTGTTGTGTGTCTTGGACTACCAGGCACTAGGTGGGAAGGCTATGACTGATACAGAGGTAGCAGTGAAAGATACAATGAGGATGACTGGATGTGGAAGCTGCGGCATTTACATGATCCTGGAGGGGGTACCTGAAAAAGGTTTCATCTGCATGAAGTGCAGCCTGATAGAGCTGATGGAAGAAAAGATCTGAGGACTGGAGATGCAGGTGGAAACTGGTTGAGTTTAGAAGGGGGTTTGAACAGATGATGGAACACAGACACAAGGGGGCTGAAGGGATAAGCTCAGACGTGCAGATGGAAGCAGGACCAAAGAATTCTGAGGAGAGACTGCTGGGTGAGGAAAGTGGACGGTGGAAGCATGTGACTAAGAGAACCAGGCAGAGGAAAAGACGGGCCAGTGAAGGAGAAATGGAACTCAGGAACAGGTTTGCAGAGTTGGAAAATGAAGAAGGGGCACAGAAGGTGGTCACTAAAGGAGAGAGGGCAAGGAAAAAGAGAAGAGTCATTAGTCCTGCAGAAGGAGGAGAGGAGTCAATGGAGGCAACACCAAATATAAGCCCCAGGAGGATTGCAAGGATGAATAGGAATCGAGAAGACTTACAGCCAGTAGGTGCAGGGGATAGACCGGAGAATCACACTGTCACCAGGAAAAGGCAGGTCTACGTGACTGGAGACTCCTTACTGAGAAGAGTAGACAGCCCTGTAGCTAGAGCTGATCGGGAGAACAGAAGGGTGTGCTGTCTGCTGGGTGCTAATATACAGGATGGACCTGAGGCTGAAAAGGATCCTAGCGGGAGCGGGAAAGAATCCGTTGATTGTCCTTCATGTGGGAACAAATGATACAGCTAGATACTCGCTGGAACATATCAAGGGAGACTATGCCAGATTGGGGAAGACGCTTAGGGAAATCGAGGCTCAGGTGATCTTCAGTGGGATTCTGCTGGTTCCTAGAGAAGGGAGACAACAGTGTGACAAGATTATGGTGATCAACAGATGGCTCAGGCAGTGGTGCTACAAGGAGGGCTTTGGGATGTACGGTCATTGGGAAGCATTTACGGACAGAAGACTGTTCTCTCGGGATGGACTTCACCTGAGTAAGGAGGGAAATAGACTTCTAGGATGGAGGCTCGCCCAACTGATTAAGAGAGCTTTAAACTAGGAATTTGGGGGAGATGGTTGGGAGATGTCCAGGAGATCTCCACGCCGGAATTTAACCTTGAGAGGGAAGTAAACAAAGTAAGAGGGGATACAGCCATGGACAGAAGAATTGACATAAGGAGGAATGGTAGTGTAAATACCAGACTAACAGGTGATGCTGGTGGTAGAATGTCTGTGCCCAACAGGGTAAAGAATGTCAGTGAAGCCAAACGTCAAAAATTAAAATGTCTGTACACTAATGCGAGGTGCCTAGGTAACAAAATGGAGGAACTGGAGCTACTGGTGCAGGAAGTGAAACCGGATATTATAGGGATAATAGAAACATGGTGGAAGAGTAGTCACGACTGGAGTACAGGTATTGAAGGCTATGTGCTGTTTAGGAAAGACAGAAAGAAAGGCAAAGGTGGTGGAGTAGCATTGTACATCAATGATGAGGTTAACTGTAAAGAAATAAGAAGTGATGGAATGGACAAGACAGAGTCTATCTGGGCAAAAATCACATTGGGAAAGAAAGCTACTAGAGCCTCCCCTGAGATAGTGCTTGGGGTGTGCTACAGACCGCCAGGATCTGATTTGGATATGGATAGAGACCTCTTTAATGTTTTTAATGAAGTAAACACTAATGGGAAATGTGTGATCATGGGAGACTTTAACTTCCCGGATATAGACTGGAGGACAAGTGCTAGCAAGAATAATAGGGCTCAGATTTTTCTGGATGTGATAGCAGATGGATTTCTTCACCAAGTAGTTGAAGAACCAGCAAGAGGGGATGCCAATTTAGTTTTGGTTTTGGTGAGTAGTGAGGACCTCATAGAAGAAATGGTTGCAGGGGACAACCTTGGTTCGAGTGATCATGAGCTAATTCAGTTCAAACTAGATGGAAGGATAAACAAAAATAGATCTGGGACTAGGGTTTTTGACTTCTCAAGGGCTAACTTTAAAGAATTAAGGAAATTAGTTAGGGAATTGGATTGGACTGAAGAACTTGTGGATCTAAATGTGGAGGAGGCCTGGAATTACTTTAAGTCGCAGCTGCAGAAACTATCAGAAGCCTGCATCCCAAGAAAGGGGAAAAAAACCATAGGCAGGAGTTGTAGACCAAGCTGGATGAGCAAGCATCTCAGAGAGGTGATTAAAAAAAAGCAGAAAGCCTACAAGGAGTGGAAGAAAGGTGGGATTAGCAAGGGAAGCTACCTTAGTGAGGTCAGAACATGTAGGGATAAAGTGAGGAAGGCTAAAAGCCATGTAGAGTTGGACCTTGCAAAGGGAATTAAAACCAATAGTAAAAGGTTCTATAGCCATATAAATAAGAAGAAAACAAAGAAAGAAGAAGTGGGACCGCTAAACACTGAGAATGGAATGGAGGTTAAGGATAACCTAGGCATGGCCCAATGTCTAAATAAGGACTTTGCCTCAGTCTTTAATAAGGCTAATGAGGAGCTTAGGGATGATGGAAGGATGACAAACGGGAATGAGGATATGAAGGTGGATATCACCACATCTGAGGTAGAAGCCAAACTTGACCAGCTTAATGGGACAAAATCGGAGGGCCCAGACAAGCTTCATCCAAGAATATTAAAGGAACTGGCGCATGAAATTGCAAGCCCATTAGCAAGAATTTTTAATGAATCGGTAAACTCAGGGGTTGTAGTGTACGACTGGAGAATTGCTAACATAGTTCCTATCTTCAAGAAAGGGAAAAAAAGTGATCCGAGTAACTATAGGCCTGTTAGTTTGACCTCTGTAGTATGTAAGGTCTTGGAAAAAATTTTGAAGGCGAAAGTAGTTAAGGACATTGAGGACAATGGTAATTGGGACAAATTACAACATGGCTTTACTAAAGGTAGATCGTGCCAAACCAACCTGATCTCCTTCTTCGAGAAGGTGACAGATTATTTAGACAAAAGAAATGCAGTAGATCTAATTTACCTTGATTTCAGTAAGGCATTTGACACGGTTCCTCATGGGGAATTATTAGTTAAACTGGAAAAGATGGGGATCAATATGAAAATTATAAGGTGGATAAGGAACTGGTTAAAGGGGAGACTCTTTGTATTATCTTGCATTCATTTATTTACCGCTAGCATATCACCAGTAATATTACTGCTTAATTTTATTAGAGACATTCGGGGCTAAATCAACATGAAATTCTTTTGACATGGAAGAAACATTCAAGTAATATTAATTTAATGATCTAAGGACATGAAACTGAAATGGTTATCGGATATGGTATGTATGGTTATAAGCACTGGGTTATTTCTTAATTTGACAGGTCACGAGAAATAAGCAACCCTTGTTAGTAAGATACTAAATTACTAGTTTCAAGCCCATAAATGATGGCGTACATAACTGATCTATTCACCCTTCAGTACGGGTCGTACTGAAGGGTGAACTGTCAGGCAGGAAGGAGGTTACTAGTGGAGTTCCTCAAGGATCGGTTTTGGGACCAATCTTATTTAACCTTTTTATTACTGACCTTGGCACAAAGAGCGGGAATGTGCTAATAAAGTTTGCGGATGACACAAAGCTGGGGGGTATTGCTAACACAGAGAAGGACTGGGATATCATACAGGAAGATCTGGATGACCTTGTTAACTGGAGTAATAGAAATAGGATGAAATATAATAGTGAAAAGTGCAAGGTCATGCACTTAGGGATTAATAATAAGAATTTTAGATATACATTGGGGACACATCAGTTGGAAGCAACAGAGGAGGAGAAGGACCTTGGAGTATTGGTTGATCACAGGATGACTATGAGCCGCCAAAGCGATATGGCCGTTAAAAAAGCAAATGCAGTTTTAGGATGCATCAGGCGAGGTATTTCCAGCAAAGATAAGGAGGTGTTAGTACCGTTATATAAGGCACTGGTGAGACCTCATCTGGAATACTGTGTGCAGTTCTGGTGTCCCATGTTTAAGAAGGATGAATTCAAACTGGAACAGGTTCAGAGACGGGCTACTAGGATGATCCGAGGAATGGAAAACCTGCCTTATGAAAGGAGACTCAAAGAGCTTGGCTTGTTTAGCCTAGCCAAAAGAAGGCTGCGGGGGGATATGCTTGCTCTTTATAAATATATCAGGGGGATTAACATTAGGGAAGGAGAGGAATTATTTAAGCTTAGTACCAATGTAGACACAAGAACAAATGGATACAAACTGGACATTAGGAAGTTTAGACTTGAAATTAGACGAAGGTTTCTAACCATTAGAGGAGTGAAGTTCTGGAATAGCCTTCCAAGGGGAGTAGTGGGGGCAAAAGACATATCTGGCTTTAAGACTAAGCTTGATAAGTATATGGAAGGAATGGTATGATAGGATAGTTTAATTTTGGCAATTGATCTTTGGTTACCAGCAGATAAGTCTGCCCAATAGTCAGTGATGGGATGTTGGATGGGATGGGATCTGAGTTACTGCAGAGAACTCTTTTCTGAGTGCAGGCTGGTGAGTCTTGCCCACATGCTCAGGGTTTAGCTGATCGCCATATTTGGGGCTGGGAAGGAATTTTCCTCCAGGGCAGATTGGCAGGGGCCCTGGAGGTTTTTCGCCTTCCTCTGCAGCGTGGGGCATGGGTCACTTGCTGGTGGATTCTCTGCAGCTTGAGGTCTTCAAACCACAATTTGAAGACTTCAGTAACTCGGACATAGGTTAGGGGTTTGTTATAGAAGTGAATGGGTAGGGTTCTATGGCCTGCTTTGTGCAGGAGATCAGACTAGATGATCATATTGGTCCCTTCTGACCTATGAGTCTATGAGTCTATGAGGGTGGCACGCGAGTTTCCATGTGGCGGCAATTTGGCAGCAGCTTCTATGTTCAGCTGTCCGTGGCAGTGCAGCTTCTGTCTTCTGGCTGGAGACAGAAGCTCCCGTCAAATTGCCGCCACCGCAGAAATGCTCGTGCTGCCCTAACGGTGCCCGGACTGCCCCCGCCATCCACGGCAGTAATTGGATGCATTGCTTGGGGAGGCGAAAACAGTAGAGCCGGCCCTGACTGTGATGACCAAATGTTAGTCTGATATATGAAAGTGACAAGAACTCCGATGATAGTTTTATAAAAGATTGTATATACCCTTGTCATAAATATACAGCTAAGGGTAGCATAAAATCCCTCTTTACCCTGCAAGGGGTTAATTCCTCTTTTATTTGTAAAGGGTTAATAAACTCAGGTAACCTAGCTGACACCTGATCAAAAGGACTAATAAGGGGACAAGATACTTTCAAATCTGGAGGGCGCTGGGGGGGGGGGGGGCAGGCTTTGTCTGTCTGTTCTGTGGGCTTTTGCTGGACAGAGATCCAGGAAGCAGGCAATCCAGCTCCTATAAAGTTAGTAAGTATTTAGCAAGGAAATGTGTTAGTTTACTTTTATTTTGGCTTGTGTTTTCCTTTGTGTGAGAGGGAGGTTTATGCCTGGTTTTGTAACTTTAAGGTTTTGTCTAGAGAGATCCTCTGTGTTCTTGAGTCTTTTTTTATTCTGTAAAGTACTTACCATCTCGATTTTACAGAGGTGATTCTTTTACTTTTTCTTTAATTAAAATTCTTCTTTTAAGAACCTGATTGATTCTTCATTGTTTTAAAATCCAAGGGTTTGGGTCTGTGTTCACCTGTACCAATTGGTGAGGACATTATTCTCAAGCCTCCCCAGGAAAGGGGATGCGGGGGCTTGGGGGATTATTCTCAAGCCTGCCCAGGAAAAGGGGTGTTGGGGCTTGGGGGGGATATTTGGGGAGGGTAGGGCTCCAAGTGACCCTCCCTAAATGTTTGTTTAAATCACTTGGTGGTGGCAGCGTTACGTAATCCAAAGTATAAGAGAAAAATTGTGCCTTGGGAGTTTTTAACCCAAGATGGCAAAAATAAGATTAGAGTGGTCCTTCATGCAGGTCCCCACATCTGTACCCTAGACATCAGAGTGGTGAAGGAACCCTGACAACCCTCCTCACCCATTTTCAATAAGGGCATATCAAAATGCTCCACTACTGCATAGATAGTGTCATTGTTCATATTTTAGGTCCAGATTCAGGAAAGCACTGATACTTAAGCATGTGCTTAAAGTTAAGATGTATCAGTGTTAGTGGTATTCCACACTTTATATACTTGAATTGTCTCTGAAGTCTTTACTCATGTTATGGTTTATTCTAGTGTTGCTGGGGTTTGGTTTGGTTTGGTTTTAAACAGCTTGATAGCTTGTCTCTGTTTCTTCCACCAACAGAAGAATAAAATATATTATTTCACCCATTTTATCTTTCTCATATCCTGGGACAAACATGGCTACAACAAAAACACTGCAAATAAAAAAAAGGGATTTTTAAAATTTATTTGTTTCTAATTCTTGTTCCTGTGTCTCATGCCCCTTTCCAGTTAATTTTGCTTATAGTTTTCTTCTGCTCTCTCATCTGCATCCTGTTGTGCTCACAGTATGTTGAGTGTCTATTCAGAGTGTGAAATAAACTCACTGATAAGTGTTTGGTGACAATAAAATATATCTGGTCTGAGAATATCTTTTCAAACTCAACGTATAAAATCTCTCTTCCAAAGACTCACTGCACTCTCTCACTTTCTCTTATGATAGTTTAGATGTTTTATTTGTAATTTATGAAGCAGGCACTTGAGAACATGTAGTAGGGTTAACAGGCTGTATATAAATGGTCTTTGAGGTATATGTATCAGCCTGAAAGATTAAAACTTTAGGAAACATTAATTTAAACTGAATACTGGATTTTCAGCTCCTTCACTATTATTTACCTATTCAGTCAGAAATAGCCTACTTTATGAGAACGTTAATGTTGCAAAGTTAAACAACAGAAAGTGAGAAAATGCCAAATGTAAGGCTGGCTGCTAAACTTAACACTGGGTTTTTCCTTGTATGCATCATGATACACTCTAAGTCCCTGATTGCATACTATTTTGTCCATAGGTTTCCCATTTCATTCAGTGCACTAGTTAAACGTCGTATTCAGAAAGAGGTGGGAAACATTAGTTTGGCATTATGTGGTTTCATTTGCAATCTTAGGGTCAGATTTGCCACCCTTTAGTCACACTGCATGTACCTTACTTTGTGAGCAGTTCCACTCAAATCAGGGAGACTATTTGCAAAGCAATTTACTATGCATCATGAGTTAGGGTTGCATAATCTGGCTCTTTACTTTTGGAGGATTATATCTCCATTGGAGCAGCACTACTAGAGGGCAAGGCTAAGAAAGTCCCAGAACTATAATGAATTCACAGGTACCTCTATGCAGATGTAGCTGCCACTCCCCCACCCCAACCCTCATGTTCAACTTAAGTACAGCTGCTGTCCTTTCTGCAGAAAGGAAACACCACCCAGAATGGAACAATTTCAGAAAGCTCTACATAGGAGTACAGGGGCTCCTCCCGCAGAAATATATGCATAGAAAAATTGTAGCCCTTAGGTAGAAAATTTGATACAGAGAGGCTGACCCTCCTCTGTAGCTGTGATTGAGAAAGATCAAAGGCCCATCAATGAATATCTCTTCCAGTTATGAAGACTGAATGGAACATCTAATTTCCTTTCCAAAATGTTTTCAAAAACACTGGGAACATTTTCAAAGCTTCGCAAACTTTGCGAAGGGTTGCAATGTAAGATGTTGCCCAATTTCATCAAATTTTATAATTAACTCCAAAAGTACAATCAGACATAGATTTAATTTTTTAGAAAAAAAAATTGGTCCATTTACCAAGCTTGCTTAAGCATTGTTGCTACAGTGGTAACCCAAATATCAGAAAATCATATTCTCTAGAGTGGATATGCTGCGAAGTAGGGAGGACGAGAAGTGGCAGTATTAGGAGTGAGACTAGTGGGTATACAAATAGCCAATGCACAAGAGCCAAACCCCATGTCATCAAGGAGCAATGGGCCAAGTATGGCCCTTCTCTCAGACTTTTCAGTAGCTTGTAGTGAGGGGCTGACTATGTGGATTAGAAGTCCCAGAAGCATATGTTGGAGCTGAAAAGTCTGTCTCTCCTTCCTGCTGGGTTAAGTCAGATTTCATTGAAGTAATGTCTCTTTGTGAACATTTCTGCTTACAGAAAGCACAGAAAAAAAGTTTGGATAATATAGAATGCAATGTGCTTATAAGAAAAATCCACAAAATACATCAGAAAAACCTCTCTTTCATGCACCTGGCAAAACCACAGCATTTGAGTTATGTTTTCAAACCTTCGAGATATTCTTACCAATTACACTGTTTAACATGTTTCCTTTGAAAACCTCTCTTTAGCTATTCCAATCCATCAATTGTTTTGTTAGAGTTTGAAAAGATAGCAAACATTTCATCTTACAAATTTAAAATATATAGGAAAACAACTTGTAGTAATAGATTTGCCTAATTCATTCCTTCAGGACATAATTCCATTCTGCCTCCACTTAAATGTTGTTTTTATCTCTTTTAATGTACTCACTATATAATTTGTCCTCTTAGATCCATTATTTCCTGGCTTCCCATTTCTAAGCTTATTTTACTTTACTCCTCCCCGTAATGAAACAGTCATAATTTTAGCTTCTTCTTTGCTTCAGCCCTCTCCTTTGACCCACAGATTCCAGAAGTCTAAATCTTGCTGCTTCTTTCTGCATAGCCTCTCCAAGCTCCAACCTTTCCTTTCTGCCCACACTCTAAAAGCTCTCATTCCAAGCCTTGGTTTTTCCATGTCTTTAACAACTATAATCTCATCCTCTCTCAATTCAGTGCCTGCAACCTTCTCCCTCTCTCTCTTCCAACATCCATTCAAAATACTGCTGCTAAGATCAGCTTCTTTGCTCATTACTTTAAGTCTCCTCATTCTTTGTGTTCCTCCATTGGCTTCTTCTCCACTTCTAATACATCAGATTTAGTCACATCATATGAACTACACATCAGCTGAGAGTAGTTCACCTCCTATTACTTATTGGTTCCCCTTTCCCCCCCACCTCACCCCTGTTTGTCTTAGCCCCTTCTTACATCTTGTCATGGGGACTGTCATCTTTCTAGCATGATGGGGAGGGAAGCAACCTGTTGTAGACTCAGGAATTACAGAAATATATGTTAATAGTATATCTCAGATCAGAGTTCTCAACTTGGGGATCACGACCTCTTTCTCAACATTTTTAATTGGGAGCCGAGTCCTAGCTAAGTGGTGGTGCTGAGGGGAATGTATGGTTAAGAACTATTGATTTAGATTCTCACATAGTCCTTTGTCGGAGGTGATGAAGTTTTGTACTGCCACAAGGTGCTCTTGTATGTACTCTTCCTTAGATCAGGGACCATAAAAAACTGCCACAAACTTTTAAGGGATGCAGCATACTCCAGTTGTACAGCATGAAGTGGGGCTTGGAATCATAATTCTATCTACCCTCAGAGTATCTGAGCCCCTTTTAGAGCCTCCAAGCCCAGGGGAGTAGCTAAGGAGCAGTCTCTGAACACACAGACTGCAGTTCTCATCAGTCCTTATGTAGATCTTGCAAGGGGGTCACTTACACAGGCTGTGTCCTTTACCGCCAACTGCACACCTGAAGAAACGTTAGGCAGAACCTTGGTCTATATAAACTGTTTTTCCTATCTAAACCATATTTTAAAACCTCCCTTGCCTAGAATTAGAATAGCTAAATTAGATTTAATAGCTAACTCAGCATAGAAAGGCAAATATTTGATCAACAGATCTTTTAAATAATTGTATGAAAAGAACAAAATGTTTGAATGCAAACCAGGAATCTGTTGTTTAAGAGTTGCTTTCTGAGGACAGGCTAATCAAAGGTCTGGGTCTGCATAGGAAAAAGGAGCTGGGTTAGAATAAATTTGGAGGAGTTGAGTTTTGAGAAACAGAAGTAGTATAAGGGCCCTACCATCAATCAAACCCTAACCACGCCCCTAACCCCGCCCTAACCCCGCCCCTTGACCCCTATAGTCCCTCCCACCTGTCACCGGAAGTTCCACCCTGTGGGGTATTACTTCCGGGGGTCAAGATGGCCACCTGACCGGAAGCAAAGTGGGTCATGTGACCCCTCTAAGAACTCCCCCCACCACCCTCTACCAATCAGGAGGGGTTTCCTTCCGAAAGGACCACCCCGAGAGGAGATTTGACCAATCAGGGCGACTTCCGGGGTCAAGATGGCCACCTGACCGGAAGCAAAGTGGGTCATGTGACCCCTCTAAGAACTCCCCCCACCACCCCTCTACCAATCAGGAGGGGTTTCCTCCCGAAAGGACCACCCCGAGAGGAGATTTGACCAATCAGGGCGACTTCCGGGGTCAAGATGGCCACCTGACCGGAAGCAAAGTGGGTCATGTGACCCCTCTAAGAACTCCTCCCTCCACCCCTCTACCAATCAGGAGGGTTTCCTCCCAAAAGGACCACCCCGAGAGGAGATTTTGACCAATCGGGGTGACCCCCTCTAAGAACTCCTCCCAAGGCCCTCCGCCAATACCCCATAAATCCCAGCGCCAGACAGAGGAGGCCATTTCTTACCAAGGACACGTGTTTTAGAAAAGCGTGGAAAAGGCTGCTGAGAGGAAACATGGACTCCTTTACCACCCCTCTTAGAACTTCGGACTTTGTTTTAGCCCCGAGGGTCGTTGACCGTCCACGGAGAAGACGTTACATCAGCGACAGTTCTGAGGAGGAGGAGGGAACGACCAAGAGGAGCCCTTTGGCCCAGCCATTGTTGGATACGCCGGAACCCGACCCCAAAACCCTCGTGAGGCACCCCGAGGAGCCTGATGGTCTCTCTTTGTCCACCCCCTCAGATCGTCGCTTGGGAGAGTCACCGGCGGACAAGGCAAACGGAAAAGATGGCGCTCAGGTAAATGAACGATTAAGAAACGGCGGTGGGGGGTGGGGGTGGGGGGGTAGGGTAATGAGGCTAGGAACCGGGGGGGGTTTGTGTAAAATTAAAAACCAGTGGCTGGAGTACTTACACTGTTTTTTTCTGAAAATCTTTTAGCAGCTTGATGATGCCTTTGTAGAGGACCCTGCGCCCCTGGACAGCGTTGCATCAAGCAGCGAAGATGAACCGGGCCCACCATGTTTTTGCTCAACACCAATACAAATTGTTGAAGAGGGCTCCGAGGATGATGGGTTTGAGGAGTTTAGGAGGAGGCTTGGCATAGAACTATACGAGCCAGTGCCACGTCGGGAGCGTAAAAAAGTTATGCGGACTATTGTACGCGTTGCTGTTTATGCTGTCCTTAAACACTGCCTTAAGGAAAAGCTTTTTGAAGATTGTGAGGGCTGTGTCATAGATGCGCCAGGCCAACGGCACCATGACTGTGTGACTTGGACTTCAGTGGATATAAACTGCAAGCTCCGGGCCCTGTGTGCTGAGCTGTGTTTGGAAAGCTTACTAAACACTGTTATTGCCATAGGTTATGCTATGCAATGTCTGTGTCTAACCCAAGAACATTTAGCACAAGGGGTGACTTTGATAAATGCTGTGCAATTCAGTGAAGACCCTGACCGTGTTTTAAAGAAAATGACCAAGCCGGAAGATGCCAGCTTACAACGTTATATTGACCGTCTAGTTCGCACAAGAAGTTACAGAACCCTGCTTAAGAAAAAGACTATTTGTAAGAAATCTAAAAGGATTAAGTTAGAGAATGGTGAGGGTGCAAACATGCGATATAAAACTTGGTCGCTGTAAATTTTTTTTTTAAAAAGGGCTTTTGTGACTATTTGTGTTTTGTTAGAAGGCCTTTGGCCCTTAAGGTTTAATGAAGCATCTTGTTTGTTTTTAAGGAGTTGTATGTCTTTTTAAAATAAATAGGTTTGTGAGAATTAGTTTTTGTGTTTTTTGTGTGTGTGTGTGTGTGTGTGTGTGTGTGTGTAAAAGACATTCATTTATAGCAAAAAGCTGAAATGCATGTTGTGGGAGGGGAAAAAAATCCTAGAAAAAATAAACCAAACAAACAGGATAGTTCAGACAGGTTTGTGTATAATACAGTTGTTATTGGAGAGCTGCTTTTACCAGCAGGACCAAATATTGTTTTGGTTTTTTTTTCATCCCATGTCCCTAAGTGGCTCTCTCATGGGATTGAACTCCCAACCTTAGGTTTACCAAGCCATTACTCAAGCCACTGAGCTATCCTGCTTGTTGAAATAAACAGGTTTAACCACACACCCCACCCTCACTGAATAGCCAGAATGTCTGCAATTACTTACCTTTGTTCCTATAGGGTTACATTTGATTGGGGAGGTGGATGGTGAGTTCTGATTAATATGAAATAAAACCTTAGGAACGCTTATTGGACAGTTTAAATGTAACCCAGGGGTAATGGTTGAAGCACTATTGGGCAGTTTAAAGGACCCAGGAGTTGGTGGAATGCTATTGGACAGTTTAAAATGTAACCCAGGGGTAATGGTGAAGCTCTATTGGACAGTTTAAAGGCCCCCAGGAGTTGGTGGATATGCTATGAGTCATTTTTTTCTAGAAAACACCTCCCCCCCCCCCCCCCCGCCCTCCTCCCAAACCTTAAGCATGAAAGAAACAACCAAACCCCAAAACATTAATTGATATTGCAAAAAGGGACCCTGCACTTGGAAATGGGTACTGTTTAATACTGTATGAAAGCCACAAATGTATTTTAACTTACAGGAGTGGGGGAAAGCCTTATTGTGTATACAACACAGATCACAAAAGGGTGTTCTGCAGAATCTATTATTTGAGAGCTGTGGTGATTAAATTAACCTGTTAGCAACTATGTTGAAACAAATGGGGCTAAGAAAAGTATAAAAACCTTGGCTATACTGCAGTCTGTCCTTTTAACAGAAAAACCTTCTTGCATAACTGCTGGACTGCAAAAAAGAGGTAGCTAGCTATCTCTAACTCTGAAACTATAATGCCACTCTTTTGCCCATGCTGTCTGTAGTAAAATAATGCTGTCTATGTTTATTGCAGTTGTTATCAGTTTTAGCATGGAACCAGTAAATTTAAACTGCATTTTACCACCAGGCCAAGGTAAAAACCATTTTAACTATAGTTGAGCTTAATACTGTTAATTTTAAAAAAGTAAAGGGATTTGGTGGTAATGCTAACATGTTTGCTTGTATTTTAACCTGAAGGCCCACACACACATGGGGGGAACAGAACAATCATATTCCAGCAACACTTTATCCCATAGTGAAAGGTAACTTTTTTTTTTTGCAACTGGTTTTTAAATGCATGGGTTTTTTTGTTTGAAAAGTAACATGTGGCTTTTAAATGCATGGTGTGGGGGGGGGAGGTATGCAACTGGTTTTAATTGCATGGGGTTTTTTTGTTTGAAAAGTAACATGCGGCTTTTAAATGCATGTGGGGTTTTGAAAAGTGTGTGTGGCTGCAAGCATGATTTGGGGTGTGTGTGTGTGTTGTGTTATAAAGCTGGGGGGGGATGGCAAGGGGGATTTGTGAAGGCATAGGTTTTTAAAAAGGTATTTGGTTTGTTTTAAACAGGTTTTTTTTGTTACTGTACATAATGTGGTGTGTGTTTTAAAAATGGGCTTTGAGGGGAAAGGCCCAAACACATGGGCTTTTAAATGTATGGGGGGGGGGGGGGGAGGTTTGCAACTGGTTTTTAAATGCATGGGGTTTTTTTTGTTTGAAAAGTAACATGCGGCTTTTAAATGCATGTGGGGTTTTGAAAAGTGTGTGTGGCTGCAAGCATGATTTTGGGGTGTGTGGTGTGTGTGTGTGTTATAAAGCTGTGGGGGGGGGGAGGCAAGGGGGATTTGTGAAGGCATAGGTTTTTAAAAAGGTATTTGGTTTGTTTTAAACAGGTTTTTTTTTTGTTACTGTACATAATGTGGTGTGTGATTTAAAAATGGGCTTTGAGGGGAAAGGCCCAAACACAGGGCCTTTTAAATGTATGGGGGGGGGGGGGAGGTTTGCAACTGGTTTTTAAATGCATGGGGTTTTTTTGTTTGAAAAGTAACATGCGGCTTTTAAATGCATGTGGGGTTTTGAAAAGTGTGTGTGGCTGCAAGCATGATTTGGGGTGTGTGTGTGTGTGTTATAAAGCTGGGGGGGGAGGCTAGGGGATTTGTGAAGGCATAGGTTTTTAAAAAGGTATTTGGTTTGTTTTAAACAGGTTTTTTTTTTGTTACTGTACATAATTGTGGTGGTGTGTTTTAAAAAATGGGCTTTGAGGGGGGAAAGGCCCAAACACATGGGCTATTTAAATGCATGGGGGGGGGGGGTATGCAACTGGTTTTTAAATGCATGGGGTTTTTTTTTTGTTTGAAAAGTAACATGTGGCTTTTAAATGCATGTGGGGTTTTGAAAAGTGTGTGTGTGGCTGCAAGCATGATTTGGGGTGTGTGTGTGTGTGTTATTAAAGCTGGGGGGGGGGAGGCAAGGGGGATTTGTGAAGGCAATAGGTATTTAAAAAGGTATTTGGTTTTGTTTTAAACAGGTTTTTTTTTTGTTACTGTACATAATGTGGTGTGTGTTTTAAAAATGGGCTTTGAGGGGGAAAGGCCCAAAACACATGGGCTTTTAAATGCATGGGGGGGGGGGTATGCAACTGGTTTTTAAATGCATGGGGGTTTTTTTTGTTTGAAAAGTAACATGCGGCTTTTAAATGCATGTGGGGTTTTTGAAAAGTGTGTGTGGCTGCAAGCATGATTTGGGGTGTGTGTGTGTGTGTTATAAAGCTGGGTGGGGGGGCGAAGGGGGGATTTGTGAAGGCATAGGTTTTTAAAAAGGTTTTTGGTTTGTTTTTAAACAGGTTTTTTTTTGTTACTGTACATAATGTGGTGTGTGTTTTAAAAATGGGCTTTGAGGGGAAAGGCCCAAACACATGGGCTTTTAAATGTATGGGGGGGGGGGGGGGGAGGTTTGCAACTGGTTTTTAAATGCATGGGGTTTTTTTTGTTTGAAAAGTAACATGCGGCTTTTAATTGCATGTGGGGTTTTTGAAAAGTGTGTGTGGCTGCAAGCATGATTTGGGGGGTGTGTGTGTGTGTGTTATAAAGCTGGTGGGGGGGGGGAGGCAAGGGGGATTTGTGAAGGCATAGGTTTTTAAAAAGGTATTTGGTTTGTTTAAACAGGTTTTTTTTTTGTTACTGTACATAATGTGGTGTGTGTTTTAAAAATGGGCTTTGAGGGGGAAAGGCCCAAACACATGGGCTTTTAAATGCATGGGGGGGGGGGTATGCAACTGGTTTTTAAATGCATGGGGTTTTTTTTGTTTGAAAAGTAACATGTGGCTTTTAAATGCATGTGGGGTTTTGAAAAGTGTGTGTGGCTGCAAGCATGATTTGGGGTGTGTGTGTGTGTGTGTGTGTGTGTGTGTGTTATAAAGCTGGGTGGGGGGGGGGGGCAAGGGGGATTTGTGAAGGCATAGGTTTTTAAAAAGGTATTTGGTTTTTACTGTGCATAATGGATTTTTTAAAAGCAGTTTTGGTTTTTATTTTGCAAAATAAGATGTTTATTGTAGGGCCAGAAATGGATTATTTTGTTGTAAAGCTATGATTTTTTTAAATAGAAAAACACCCTGCTGAATGAAATATATTATAATTTTTAAGTTTACAAGATGGTTTTATGTGTTTGCTCCACAGTACAGTCAAAACATGACCAGAGGGTAAACAAACTCAAAAGAAAAAGACAGGAGACAGCTGAAAAGGAAAATTCACCAGCATCAGCGATGAAGCCCAGTAAATATACATTTGCTTTTTGGTTTAGTTGTTGTATGAGGGCTTTGTATTTTAAGTAAATACATAGGTGTGGGTGACAGGGGGGGGGGGGGGGGAATAAAAGCTCAGTTTTTGTAAAAATGTTATGGTTTTTTTCCCCTCATAGGCATGAGTAACCTTTCTGAAAATGCTTGTAATCAGCGCTACCAGGACACCTCCTCCAGAACCACCAAAGAACCAGAAATCTGCTTTGAGACCTTTAACAACGCAGAACAGTACTGAAGTGCAGATAAAGCATCCGGGCAGCCCAGACCTCATATACGTGAAACCCATGGGACAAAACAAAAAAACTCTGGTAAAGAACAACCACACAAACACAACTCCAGTTCCTTTAAAATAGAAAAACACCCTACTGAATGAAATATATATAATTTTTAAGTTTACAAGATGGTTTTATGTGTTTGCTCCACAGTACAGTCAAAACATGACCAGAGGGTAAACAAACTCAAAAGACAGGAGACAGCTGAAAAGGAAAATTCACCAGCATCAGCGATGAAGCCCAGTAAATATACATTGCTTTTTGGTTTAGTTGTTTTATGAGGCTTTGTATTTTAAGTAAATACATAGGTGTGGGTGACGGGGGGGGGGGGGGGGGTAAAAGCTCAGTTTTTGTAAAATGTTATGGTTTTTTTTCCCCTCATAGGCATGAGCAACCTTTCTGAAAATGCTGTAGTCAGCGCTACCAGGACACCTCCTCCAGAACCACCAAAGAACCAGAAATCTGCTTTGAGACCTTTAACAACGCAGAACAGTACTGAAGTGCAGATAAAGCATCCGGGCAGCCCAGACCTCATATACGTGAAACCCAAGGACAAAACAAAAAGACTCTGGTAAAGAACAACCACACAAACACAACTCCAGTTCCTCAGCGGCTACAGCCACACCAAGCCCTGAGAAAACTGTGAGTGAAAATGCCCACATTCACAACCCCAGAGCACGCACTCTAGGGGTTCTGAAGGTGCGCAGACCTGGAGCATGTGGTGTATGGGCTCCATATAAAAAACCATGGACTAGAAGCTTCTGCGATGCCAAGGTGTTGCAACCACACAAACACGATTCCAGTTCCTCAGCGGCCACCGCCACAGCAAGCCCTGAGAAAACTGTGAAAGAAAATGCCCATGTTCACAAACCCGGAGCATGCGCTCTAGGGGTTGTGAATAAAACACCGAGCACTGACAAAACATTCTCCCAAAACCATAAGCTCGCCACAGCTCCGCCAAGTTCTAGTGTTTGGGAAGAGTTTGATGCTTCCATCAGAAAAGTGATGGATGCTGTATCCTCAGGGAGTCTAAAAGAACGGCCTTCTAGAAAGACTTGGGAAAAATATGATGCTTTGTTCAGAGCAATGTTAAAAGACAGGAGGGCTGAAAAGGGTGTCTCTGAGCAGGCATGACTAGTCGTGCAAAGGGGCCTGGGTAAAAGGGGCACCCTCCAGGGTACACATCAGCTCATGTGTAAACAAAAGGGGGGACAGCGCTTGAGGGATAAACAGATAGCTGCCAAAAAGTTTCAGGCCAGGGTGGCTGTAAAAATTTTAAAAAGGGCTAAAGATGTAATGAGGAAAAAAAAACAAAAAGAGATGCCTCCTACTGGAGGCTCTCAGACTGGCTTCTCTGAAAATGGGGAGATGGAATCAGACTCTGGTTTAGCAAATTCCGCAGAGGGCTCTCTAGACAGGCCCCATTCTACTTTCAATGACCCTGATGGAGGCTTCTCAGAGTTTGACTCCCAAATAGCATCTGATGTAGAAGATGCCGCTAATGATCCTATAGAGGAACCCCCAAATAACCCCGAAAATGCAGAGGTGTATATGGAAAGAGTGAGAAGTTGGCAACGTGAATTACCTAGATTTGGGGGGTCGGTATATTGTGAGGAATTTCGTTTTGTCAATCTTGAGCAAATAAATTCAGCTCAACAGGTTGTTGAAGCCATACACCAGGGAATACAGTTGGTGCTCGATGACATTAATGGTAGGGTAGGCGCTGATGATTACGTTCAGTTACGTTTAGAGAGCCGTAATTTAGCTAACCCTTTGTTTTCAGTCAGAAGAACTAGGGATGAGCTATCTGCTGAGGATTTTTTAAATCAGACCTCAAAGCTGCTACAGAGCAATAGAGAGTTGCATCTCGATGGGACATTGCGCCTTGTTGTGACAGTTGTAAAAAACAGGGGTGGGGGTGCTCGTAGAGTTTTAAATTCTATCCTGAGTAGTCAAATTATTCATAAAAAAAGACAGTGTTTGGTAGACCTGACTTACACCGGTACCAATCTGTGTTTTGCGGGTGGCCTTTTGGCCGTCATGTCCGATCGTAAACCTACGGACGCGGAATTATTAGCGGAGGCGAGAAAGTTGCATGAGAAACTGGGGTGGTCAGATCAAAAAAAGGTTCTGTTAAGTGACGTAGCAAAGTTTGAACAGCATTTAGGAGTGAACATACAGGTGGTGCTGTATACGGAAAAAGGTGGCTGGGGCTTTTTCAAAACAGGAGGCCTAGCGTACCCCAAGACTTATTTCATCCTGTTGCACGATGAGCATTACTATGGAGTTCTGGATGTGAAAAAGTTGTTCGGAGCGAAAAATTATTGTGAGTTTTGCCACACGGTGTTCAGCCACGACCACTCTTGCAGGTATCGTTGCCGCCTCTGCTTGAGTGTAACGTGCTCAGACAGCGTGGGCGTGCAGCTGCGGTGTCCTAGCTGTAGACTGTATTGTCGATCCAAAGAGTGTTTAGACAGACATGTCGATTGTGCGTCAAAAAACCAAGTTGAATGCCTGTCTAAAACTTTGTGTGATAAGTGTCAATCTTACGTGAACAAGGGGCATAAGTGTAAAGGGAGGCGATGTAAGCAGTGTCAAGGTTCGATTGTTGGTGATGTAGACAGTCACTTTTGTTTTATGGATAACCTTAGAAAGCCTGAATCCTCAGAAAAGTATATTTTTTATGATTTCGAATGCATGCAGGAGACTGGGTTGCACACTCCCAATTACATTTTTGCTATGTCCTTAAATCCAGAAAAATCCTGGGAATTTAAGGGCGATGAGTGTCTGTCTGTTTTTGTTAAGACCTTTATCGGCAAAGAGTTTCGGGACTACACGTTCTTAGCGCACAATTCCAAAGGTTATGATGCGTACTTCATCGTTAGGCAGTTACTGAAGGAAAAGATGTGCATAGAACTGATCGCTCAGGGTAGTAAACTAATGTGCGTGGAAGTGAAGGCCCTGGGGATTCGTTTTATAGACTCTTTAAACTTCTTGCCCATGAAGCTTAGCAAGCTACCACAGGCAATGGGATTTGAAGGGTGCAAAGGTTATTTTCCACATTTTTTTAACACTGTAAAAAATCAGAATTATGTGGGGCCTATGCCCAGTGTGGCACACTATGGTGTAGAAAGCATGATGCCCAGGGAGAAAACAGAGTTTCTCGACTGGCATCAGGACCACAGTTCTGAGGTGTTTGACTTGCAGAAAGAGCTCGCGTATTACTGTCAGCAGGATGTCAAAATTTTGAGACAGGCTTGTATTCTATACAGAAAAGAGATTATGGAAATGACGGAGAAGGGAGATGTAGTAGAGAAAGAACCTGGTAAATTCACCGAAGTAAAACTGTGCATAGATCCATTCCAGTACATAACACTGGCATCTGTTTGCATGGCTATGTACAGGTTTGTGTTTTTGGAGCCTAACACAGTAGCTCTTCTGCCTCCAGACAACTATCACAGGCAGAAAAAGAGATATTCAACCCCATCTATTCAGTGGCTGTTGTATATCTCTTACAAAGAAAATATACAAATACGGCATGCTTTACAGGGTGGGGAACTACAGGTAGGCCCCTACTTTTTAGACGGTTATGCCGATGTTGATGGGGTACGCACAGCCTTTGAGTTTAATGGATGTTTTTTCCACGGCTGTGTCACCTGTTTTTGTGAAAAAGCACAAAATCCTATGACGGGGACATCTTTTGGGTTTCTTTATTACAAGACGCAGCTCAAGGCTGACTATCTGAAACGACTTGGTTTTGTAGTGAGGACTCTTTGGGAGCACGAGTGGGAAGTGATGAAAGAAACAGATAGGGAGTTGGCAGACTTTTTAAACCGAGCCCAGTTACCCCAGCCTCTTGTGCCTAGAGATGCTCTTTTTGGGGGGAGAACAAACGCTATCCACCTGTATTACAAGCCTAACCCCGGGGAAGAAATCCACTATTATGATTTTACCAGCCTGTACCCTTTCGTAAACAAAACCAAAGAATACCCTATCGGACACCCCGATATACTTTATGACGAATTTGGACCCCTGGCAAATTATTTTGGAATTGCAAAAGTTAAAGTTTACCCCCCACGAGGCCTCTTTTTCCCATTGTTACCCGTCAGAGTGGGTGGCAAGCTTATGTTCCCGCTATGCCAAACCTGTGCGGAAACCGAGCAGCGGAAGACATGCACCCATACTGACGAGGAGCGGGCCATCCTGGGGACTTGGTGCACGGTGGAATTGAACGCGGCTATAGCGAAGGGGTACGTGGTGGCTAAAATCTATGAAATCTGGCATTTTAATGAAAAATCTGATAAACTCTTTTCAGAGTACATAAAATTACACCTCCGCCAGAAACAAGAGGCTTCAGGGTATCCCAGCTGGTGCACCAACGAGGAAAAACAAAATAAGTACATTAGCGATTTCTACCAGAAAGAAGGCGTGCGTTTACGCCAACACGAGATCAGATCAAACCCTGCTAAACGCCAAATCGCTAAACTGTTTTTAAATTCTCTGTGGGGTAAATTCGGCCAAAGAACCAACCTACCCAACACCAGCATCGTGAGAGACCCTGACGAACTCTTGCAGTACCTATTTTCCCCCAATTACAAGGTTTCATCCTGCGAGTTTATCGATGATGAAACAGCGTGCGTGTCTTGGAAGCACGCAAAAGAACGGTACTCTGTCTCTGGCAATACCAATGTTGTCATAGCCTGTTTCACCACCGCTTATGCCCGCTTAGAATTATACAGTCTGCTAGACGGTTTGCAAGAGCGGTGCCTGTACCACGACACTGACTCGGTGATATTTGTGAAAAGGGAGGGTGCCTGGAATCCCCCTCTGGGGGATTATTTAGGGGAGCTCACAAGTGAGCTCCCGCCAGATCAACACATCACCGAGTTTGTGTCGGCAGGCCCAAAAACGTATGGGTATAAGCTGTCTGGAGGAAAGGCCTGTATAAAAGTCAAAGGTATTACCCTAAACGTAGCAAACTGTGAAAAAATCAACTTTGACAGTTTAAAAGATCTAGTCCTGGACTACTGCACGGGTCTGCGAGATAACGAAAACACCTCAAAAAAGATAGAGGTGCAGCAGCCCTCTATCGTAAGAAACAAAAACCAGTGGCAAATAGAAACAAAAACCCTTAAAAAAACACAAAAAGTGGTTTATAACAAGAGGGTCCTAGGAAAAGGTTTTAAAACCCTGCCCTACGGCTTTTGAAAAAATGGATACGAGGTGGAAACACCCCTTTTCTGCAATTCTTGCGGGGCCTAGCAACTGCGGAAAAAGTTACTTTATAAAAAATGTGTTGAATAATGCCAAACAAACACTATCTGTTATGCCTGAAAATATCGTGTGGTGTTATAGTTGTTGGCAACCTCTGTATAAAGAACTGCTCTGTAAATATCCCTTTATCAATTTTATGGAGGGGTTGCCTGATGCTTTGGATGATGATAGTTTGTTTCCTACTAATAAAGTAAATATGGTTATCATAGACGATCTGATGAACTCTGCTTGTGAAAGCGATGAAATCGAGAAAGCTTTTACCAAGTACGTGCATCACAGAAACCTGAGCATTATGTATATAGTTCAGAATGTATTTTGTCAGGGAAAAAAGAGTCGCACAATTAACCTAAACGCAAAGTACATGGTTCTGTTCAAAAACCCCAGGGATAAATTACAAATCGCTACGCTCGCTCGGCAAATGTACCCCGGCAAAGCTCAATTCTTTCTAGAAGCTTTTGAGGATGCTACCAAAAGACCTTATGGCTACCTGGTGGTGGATTTAAATGCTTCCACACCGGAAGCTTATAGACTAAGAACCGGTCTTTTCCCTCCAGACTGGCCGGTGGTTTATACTTTAAAAAAAACAACAGCTGGGTATAAAAAAAGATGACTTATCGGCAGGTCCCTTTTTAACAGCCGGGGCTGCTGACTGAAAACATGTCTAGCTGCGTTAAGAGAAACCTGGGCCTTTTAAAATTACTTAGCAAATCGTCCCCTCAGCAAAGGAGGGCTATACTGTGTTCGGCCTCCGACGATCTAGTAGCGGCCATCTCAGAAATAGCGCTCAATACCTTAAAAGGAAACATACCTTTAACACAAAATCAAGTGCGTGTGTTGAAAAAGAAACGCACGCTTATAAAAACTTTGTGCAATAAGAGCGTTTCACTTAAAAGAAAAAAGCATCTGGTAAAGCAGTCTGGGGGGTTTATCGGGCCTCTGTTAAGTTTTGCTATCCCTCTGATAACAGGGCTTTTAACTAATCGATAATGGAGTATGCAGAAAAAATGTACCTGGTGCCCAGCCACCAGTTGGAGCAATTCAGAGCTCCCCCTCCAGCAGAGGAAAATATCAGAACAACAGCAACTCGCTTACTGGACGCTGAAATGAAGTCTGTTCTTCAAAGAACTGACCTGGCCGAATACGAAAAGGCTAAACTTTACAGCGCCGTGCTTCAAAGGTACCTAACGTACGTGAAGCAAAGCGATGCGGATAAAGGGAAAATAAGTCTGTTTCTACCGGAACAGGAACAAAGCATAACTGCCAAACC
>JALNIE010000316.1:0-29093 GCA_026122505.1 Aldabrachelys gigantea
AAACTGGACTAAGTTAAACTACATTAGATGTAAAGACCTCTAAGGGTCGGATACCTTCCCCCTGCCCTACTCCTCTTATTGGCAACAAGAACAGTTAAATCCAGATAGGTGTACATGGGAGAGGTGGAGCAATGCTTCCACTACACACTCCCCCCCTCCACGGATGCCCACAAATCCTATGTAGATGTGAAGCTTGGGTGAATGTATCAAGGTCAGGAGGGGTTGAAGCTGTGAGGGAACATCCAATCTTTCCACTGTGAGGACCAAGGGGATTTCTAACTGAAATCCACTAGGGAGTAAATGCTGCTAGAACCAACAGTAACTTTTGTCTGTGGCTCTTGCTTCTCCTTGCCTGAGAGAGAGGTAACAGTACATAGCTACAGAGGAAGCAACAAGTGACAGAAAGTTTCCAAAGAGACTTCCTGCCACGGTCTGTTGGGAGGTGGAGGGGTTGGCGAGGAGGTAAGGCTTCCCACATGCATCCTCAGGATCCAATTGATTTTCAAGCTGTGATTCCTCCCAAACCAACAAGCCCTCCAAACCCTTGTGTGGAGGCTTCTCCAACTTCACACAAGGTGACTTTCATGGAGTTCTTCAAGTTGCTTTTCTACATGATATGTTTTTCTGCAGGAGAGGACGGAGCACCAAGGCCCTGGTTTCTTTTAAATCCTATTAGTCACCATAAAATGCACTCAGGAACTTGGAGATTCAAATGACTCTCACTATATCTTCAGGATTATGCTAGGTGTTGTGAATGGCATACTTGCATACATTCCTGATCTATATGAGACAATTCAGAATGTAATATGGTATGTAGTAATCAGACTGTACTAGATTATTACTAATCAAGTATAGCAGAGGGAGAAAATAAAAATCTATCAAATGGAAAAATAAAAGCTTTCATTCTGACAACAATCACCTTCATTAACATCTAAAGCTTCTTGATATGATACATGACTTGAAACAGGCCATAGATTTTGAATAGATCATTCATAGATTGAAAATCCATCCAAATCACTGCGGACCAAATTTACAAAGTCCAGTGCAATGAGAAACACACAAAATGTACGTGTACCAATGTATGGGCCTGATCCTGTATTTTCATGGGAACAGAGAAGAGAAAATGCTGCCTTTGGGTACACAACTATAACTGATAGCAGAATATGGCCCTCCGTTTACTTTGAACCTCCATTATTTTTAATTTGAGCCAACATTTTCAAATCTTACTACTTACATTTGTGCTTCCAAATCGTCCTAAGGTAGCTGTTCTGAAGCTATGGTACTTAATGACTTATCAATATTCTCTGTGTGAAGAGCAGTGTGTAGCTGTGGAGCCCTGGAACAGACCAGGGGTTGAACTGTAACTCCCTTGTTCCAGAGGAAGTAATCTGCTACTAGTCTAGATAAGTTGCAAATTACTTCCTCCTTAACCCCCTGCTGGTGCCATGGAGAGGAGGGACAAAATCAAGGCTGTGCCTAGGCTCCACCTCTGCCTGCCCCACTATGGGAAAGGGAGTAACAGCCTTGTGGAGTCTGCTTTCCCGTTGTGAGGGCATGAAGCTTAGTAAGAGTGTTATGAGGTTTCCTACACAACTATGTTGGGAATGCAGTCTTGCCCTATGGCTTTAATTTAGAGTTGTAGTTTTGGAGAATTGGGTTTTTAAAATGTAAGCCTTAGAATATAAAATCCTTTGATTGTGCTTTTGCCATAATAACAAATGAAGGCAAGAGAAGGTATTTTAATGAGTCACATAGAACATAAATCCAGAGGATACCAATTGCAATTTTAAAATTTTTACCAAAGTCACTTTGCCAGTAGTTTGAGGGGAGAGTTGTGCCAGGAAACAGAGAGGAGCTTCAATTAAGAAATCACCATAATTGCAAGAGACAAGTGAGGACAGGCAGAAAGGTATTTGACATGAAAAGAAAAGCTGCTTGCAGTGAGCAGAAATTGTTTCTAAGTTATCAGCTGCAGAAAAATCAACACAGAGATTTCTGGCTTGCTCAGAGAATGAAATTCCATATCTCTGGTAATGGAGTCTAAAGATTCTCTTATGAAGAAGAAAGGGAGCTGTTTAAGGATGCTGGTTTTTACTTACTATAGATTAGGTGATAAAGTATGTTTAATGAGAGTCTATTTTTGAATATTAAAATGATGCATTATTGATAAGGGATGTGTCAGCTTAGATAAGTCATTTTAGATTTCACCTTCAAAGTCTATTACAAGTTTATATGGTGGTATTCTTTTGTTCACCACCTGTTACTGTGGGTCATATTATGCAGATCCTACTTAATCCTGACTCAGGCAAAACTTCCTTTCCTTTCAGTGTGAGTTGACTGCAGGAATTGATCTATGTTATGTCCTATCCCTCTTTCCCTTTCCTTCCTAGGTATGTCTACTCAGGCAGCTGGGAGGTGCAATTCACAGCTTGGGTAAATATACAGTCCCCTCTCCACACACACACACTCTGGACACGTATTCAGGTAGGTAGCCCAAGCCACTGCCCAAACCACTGTGACCACACCACTATTTTTAACACCATAGCTAAAGCAGAGCTAATGTGTGTGCATCTACTAGAACTGGGGATTAGACCTCTGAGCTGCTGTATAGACATACCTTTAGAACTTGTCATGCAGAACAACTGCAGTCAAGGTCCAGGGTCTGATTTCAGCTACTGAATTAGAGTCAGTGAATTTACATGGGATTTACATTGATGAAACGGAGATCAGATCTAGCCCACTACATTCTTAAAGAAAATGTAGGGTCCTTCAGCATAACAGACTGCTCATTTTGTATATATTAATATTTGTGTATTGGATATGTAATTATGGATCAATTTCTGCTCCGATAATCTCAAGGGTCCATATCCAGCAAAGCACTTAACATATGCATAAGTCCCATAGACTACTCACATGCTTAAAGTTAAGCATGTGCTTAATGCTTTGCTGGACTGGGGCCTGGGTATACAAAAGGATACAAGGAGAAAGTGAAAAATGTACCCCTTTTTCCATGCCCCTCCACATTCACCACGCACAAAGGCTGTCTCTGGGACTGCTCTTTCCTACTGACCCTTCCCACAATCTACATCAGCCAGCAAAGCTTATCCGGTGAGTTGGGAAGGAACAATCATGTAGCAGAGGATGCACTCCTGTGTGCTGAGAGCTCCAAGAGAGATCCTGCATCAGGGAGAAACCTGGAGATTTTCCTGGAACAGTTCACTTCCACATCTCTCCCATAATGGGCTAGTCCCTATAAGGCATGGCTGAGCCCTGCATGATTACTGCATATAGTCAAGATGTTTGGTGATCAGGTCTTAAAACCTCAGAAATTCAAGTTTTAGGTTAAGGCAATTTAATATATAATGTAATATTGCTTTGTTTGTTTAATCCACAGCACTCAAAGGTTAATTGGAGGATACCTACATGAGGATGAGGGAGGGTTAGGACTTAATTATCCTAATTTTTATTGATAAAATATATCTGGTGAGGTGTTTATATAAAAACAGTGGATATCTATAGCTCTTCATCCTTGGGAAAGATTGTACAGTACCTAATATATTGTACGTATTGTTTCTTTCTGTAATACATTAATACAAACAGACTGCTTTTGATTTTAAAACAGGTAATTCTAATTCTTCCCGAGGGCGAACAACACATTATTTTTCTATAATTATAATGTTCACATTTAAAATGATGTCAAGTGAGGCCTTTGTGCAGATCCTCATGCCAGAACTTCTAGTTTGACTTCTCTATAAACTCAACTTGCCTGTCTTGATTTTGAACTGGACATGTGGAAGAAGATAAAGATATCCGAAAATATGTTATTTAATATTGGACCAGATCCTCAGATGGTGTAAATTGGCATCGTTTCATTGCAAGCTGTGCTGTACACCAGCAGAGAATTGACCAAGTATTCCTAATGAGGAATAGATAAGAATTAATCATAAATGAGGACCTGATCCTTGAGTCTGTTATGGTACTGCCACAATGGTTTTCTGAAGTAAAGTTGCCCTAAAGGTGGTGCATCTGACCTCTACAGAGTCCCTTCTGTGCAGAGGACCTTTGGGTGGTGTCGACACTCTTTAGCAGTTTCTATATCACACCCTCCCAGTTCCCAGAACAGAGAGCATGTCTGAGAAAAAGGCAATATGGCCAGGATGTCTCTATCCTTTAGCAACCTCTAGCTGTCAAAATGGTACCTGCTAGCCTTTGAGCACAGACAACATTTATAGCAACTCTGTAACTGGTCTAATCTATTCTGTGCCATTTCATAACTGGCCCCCTGGCCCCACATACCTCTTGTGTACCTAGTGGTCCTTGGACGCAGCTGAAAATCTGTTCCTTACACTTGGTAACTTTACACTGAACCGCCTTTAATATGCTGTCCTGTTCTCCAAGCTTAGAATCTGTTTCCTCTTTACCAGAGATGAGAAGGCAGCTATACTTCACAACGTGTAAAGATAAGTGCAAGATTTCACTGGGAAACTTCCTCCAGCTGGTTGTTTTGTCTATGAAGAGAAATTTTGACAACCATGTGTGGAATGCTCATAGTTAGATCATGACACCTAATAGAAGAAGAATAAGCTAATAAATAATATGTTTTCTAAAGGATTTTCTTTAGACAACTGAATTTGTATCAAGATTTAATTAAAAGTATAATATTCCATTTCCACATCATTACACCAGTATCTGCTCAGCCCAGTGAAGGATTTTTAAAGATGAGATTACTGTCAAAGAGTTTTTAACTCAGGAAATGAGTTTGAAATCTAACTTGATGCTACTCAGGTAGTGAAACTGAAAAGAACTGAACCACAAAAATATCTGTACGTTTTTTAGTGAAGAGATATATCTATTGGCTGAAATTCATTTCAGCCCATTAAATTCAATGATATATTGAACTGGACTCTATTATTCAGCACTAGGTATCTCTGTGGGTCTCATAGATATCCAGACTGGAAGTGGTACCTGGTAAAGAAAGGAGATGAAGTTGGGAATCAGGCCCTATGGAAGCCCATTTGTGTCTGTAGTTGTTTAAATTTAATAAATGCTTCTTTCAGACAGACTGATCTCAAGTCAGATATCATGACATGGGTCAAATTACACCTCCCTCAGTGAACATGTCCGCTTGTACCTACAGGGAAACCATTGCCTATCCTCCCTCAGAGTTTCTATTGATATAGATACTGCAGTTAATTTAGCCCAATGTCTTTAAGTGTTGAAAGAAAGATATTTGAAATAAGTCTATTCCTAGTATTATCACAGGATTTACATGATCTCATTTATATTGTTTATATAGTGAGCTGACACTTCATTTATACATGACTAAAGTTGTTGCAGATGCTAATGCTTACAATTGCATTTTTCTACATTGAAGTTTGTTTATAGTTCTAAATGTTACAAATCTAAATTACAATCAGCTAGCTTCAAAGATCTTGATGATATTTTTCTTAAATTTTCACCATATTTTATTTAAACATTGTACATATAAAATATTTCAACATTACCACAATTACCCATCAGTGAAATATTCTGTATTATACAGGATGAATAATTTCTAGTTAAAACTAACATACTATATACCTTTTTCCTCACATAATCATTTTCTTTCTTTTAGCCCTTAAGAACTTGGTGAAAGCTCAGATAAATGTAATGTGGAAAATGGTAAATTTCAGGCTTTTGGCTTCTGATGCATCACAACAGAAGTCATTGTTTTTTTATCAGAGGAGTAGCCGTGTTAGTCTGGATCTGTAAAAGCAGCAGAGAATCCTGTGGCACCTTATAGACTAACAGATATGTTGGAGCGTGAGCTTTCGTGGGTGAATACTCACTTCGTCAGACGCAGGTAGTGGAAATTTCCAGGGGTAGGTATATATATGCTAGCAAGCAAGCTAGAGGTAACGAGGTTAGTTCAATCAGGGAGGATGGGGCCCTGTTCTAGCAGTAGAGGTGTGAAAACCAAGGGAGGAGAAACTGGTTCTGTAATTGGCAAGCCATTCACAGTCTTTGTTTAGTCCAGAGCTGATGGTGTCAAATTTGCAGATGAACTGAAGCTCAGCAGTTTCTCTTTGAAGTCTGGTCCTGAAGTTTTTTTGCTGCAGGATGGCCACCTTAAGGTCTGCTATAGTGTGGCCAGCGAGGTTGAAGTGCTCTCCTACAGGTTTTTGTATATTGCCATTCCTGATATCTGATTTGTGTCCATTTATCCTTTTCCGTAGTGACTGTCCAGTTTGGCCGAGGTACATAGCAGAGGGGCATTGCTGGCATATGATGGCGTATATTACATTGGTGGACATGTAGGTGAATGAACCAGTGATGGTATGGCTGATCTGGTTAGGTCCTGTGATGGTGTCGCTGGTGTAGATATGTGGGCAGAGTTGGCATTGAGGTTTGTTGCATGGATTGGTTCCTGAGGTAGAGTTACTATGGTACGGTGTGCAGTTGCTGGTGAGAATACGTTTCAGGTTGGCAGGTTGTCTGTGGGCAAGGATTGGCCTGCCACCCAAGACCTGTGAAAGTTTGGGATCATTGTCCAGGATGGGTTGTAGATCCTTGATGATGCGTTGGAGGGGTTTTAGCTGGGGGCTGTATGTGATGGCCAGTGGAGTCCTGTTGGTTTCTTTCTTGGGTTTGTCTTGCAGTAGGAGGCTTCTGGGTACACATCTGGCTCTGTTGATCTGTTTCCTAATTTCCTCGTGCGGGTATTGTAGTTTTGAGAATGCTTGGTGGAGATTTTGTAGGTGTTGGTCTCTGTCTGAGGGGTTAGAGCAGATGCAGTTGTACCTCAGTGCTTGGCTATAGACAATGGATCGTGTGATGTGCCCGGGATGGAAGCTGCAGGCATGAAGGTAGGCACAGCAGTCGGTAGGTTTTCGATATAGGGTGGTGTTAATGTGACCATCACTTATTTGCATCGTGGTGTCTAGAAAGTGGACCTCCCGTGTAGATTGGTCCAGGCTGAGGTTGATGGTGGGGTGGAAGTTGTTGAAAACGTGGTGGAATTTTTCTAGTCTCCTTCCCATGGGTCCAGATGATCAAGATGTCATCAATGTAGCGTAGGTAGAGAAGGGGCGTGAGTGGACGAGAGCTGAGGAAGCGTTGTTCCAGGTCAGCCATAAAAATGTTGGCATATTGTGGGGCCGCGCGGGTGCCCATAGCAGTGCCACTGATCTGGAGATATATATTGTCATCAAACTTGAAATAGTTGTGTGTGAAGATAAAGGCACAGAGCTCAGCAGCCAGTTGTGCTGTGGCATCATCAGGGATACTGTTCCTGACAGCTAGTATTCCATCTGTGTGTGGGATGTTAGTGTAGAGAGCCTCTACATCCATGGTGGCTAGGATGCTGTTTTCTGGGAGGTGACCAATGCATTGTAGTTTCCTCAAGAAATCAGTGGTGTCACGGAGAAAGCTGGGAGTGCTGGTGGCATAGGGTCTGAGTAGAGAGTCCACATATCCAGACAGTCCTTCAGTGAGAGTGCCAATGCCCGAGATGATGGGGCGTCCAGGATTTCCGGGTTTGTGGATCTTTTTCTTTTGTTCTTTTGCCTTTGACTTCAGTGGATTGTACCCTTTGTGAGATCATTAGGGAATATTGTGCCAGAAACAAAGAAGGAACTGGGGCCACTACTTTCATGAGACCCGCACTGTCCTTCATGCCCCTTTAGGGAACCACCCTTTTGTCTCAAACTGACCTGTTTAGATCGCAATCCAACTTCCACTGAAGTCATATCAGGGATCAGGAAGGTAGAAAAGGTCTCATTTGAAAATGGACAGAGAGGGAAAGAGGGAATTGTGCTGGAAGGGACCCTGGGCCACATATGGGTAAGTGGAGGAACTAAAGATGACTGGTCAGTGCATGTGTTGTGTGTCCCCATCTGTGCCTAATCAAAAGACGATATGTGTCAGTCCAAGACACAGCAAACAAAAACTTGCTCGCAGGGTCATAGACCCTGGGCTCCATCCCAAGCCCAGAAGTTTACATAGCAATGAAACAGCCCCCTCAGCCCCAGCCCGAGTCAGTTGGCATGGGCCAGATGCAGGTTTTTCTTTGCTGTGCAGACATAGTCTGAGCAGGATATTTAGAAGCTCTTATTATGCACAGCCAGTTGGAACCAGATATAGAATGAAGCAGAACTCTTGCAAGTACATGAAGCACCGAGTGACCACTGAACACAACATAGAGGTTCCTAGTTCATTAGCCAGGACATCAACCAAGATGGTGGCTGTCAAAAATGTGGGGGTTCACCTGCCATGTGAACTTCTGTGGGCCTCAGATGTTTGCAATGAGCTTCCTCTCTCTAGAGGAAATATGTCATGTGCGTTACATATCCCTGATCATTAGAAAATGTGAGTCTTATAGCTTCAGATATAAAGCCTATTATTTTTTTAGCTGAAGCTATAGAGCCTCATGTTGTAGATCTGGATAGCACTGGTTCAGTCTCTGCTATGTATGTGCCATGTGTCCCCAAAAGGAATTGCAGTCTGGACAGCAGCAGAAGAAGCTCTCCACACCTCTATGCCTCAGCACTCCACATGAAGGGAACCTTTCAGTAGCCAGAGGAGAGTTCAGTCTCTATGGTCCATTCAGTGCTTGACCACATTGCTGTGTCTGCGAATGAGGGAGCCAGTTCATGATTCTTTTGTGATATCAATGCCTGTTGCATTTCAGTAACATAAGAATTAAAGATTTGTCCTCTGACCCAAAAAGGAGATACAGTCAGGCCCCCAGAGAATAGAAAGGGAGATAAGAAAATGGTTCTATAAAGGAAAGAAGAAAGTAATGAATTGTTCCTGTATTTCTTTTCTTAGTGTTGCAGATGACATGCTCAGAATGGCCAAAGAGTCTCTTTATTCACAATGTTCCTGGAGATATGGACATTAATTTAACCTATCTGTGTTTTAGTAATGAACATGGAGATCTTTGAAATACAGAGAATCCTAAATGAAGCTCTCTCAAAGCATACTACTGTGTTATAGCACTTTTACCATGACTAGCTCTGACTGATGATGAGGCATTGAACTTTAAAAGACAATAAATAGGTTTGAATTATTATGCTTTACAATTCGAAAGTAAGGAAACTAGTCATTCTCATCCATAAGAATCTGCCATTTAAAATGATTAAATCCAGGCAGACTACCAACAGCAGGTGTATTTGAATTAAATTTCTATTCTGTTAAATTAGGAACAGTATGGGATCCCTGATGGTTTCTTTTCAATCTCTTTAGGTAGCTGAGATAGTCTCTTGAGAAAAAGTTAGTCACATACTTATAGGTGCAGAGTAGAATACAGAAGTTCACTTAGATTTGAATAAAATAAGGATAGGGAAGGAGAGATTTTTTGCGGACAAAGAGATGTAATTAGATTACAAGAAATATGAACAACATTTTATTAAAATATTCAATTTACAATTGGAATGGGAAGAAAGTGGAATTTACACCATACCCCAGGACTTGATTTGTCAACATTTTCCTGTATGTACATAATAAATAAATAAACAGTAATGCTTAGAACTAATATAGCCTTTTGTATAGTCAAAATATGATTTAAAACTATTTAATTATCTCCACCAATAACTTTAAAATGTTAGTTGATTTTCTTCATACTTGACTTATTTAGTAATTCACACTGAAACGTACAAATTCAAGCCAAAATCAACCTGATATGTACTCCTCATTACTGGTAGTTGTGGATCTATCAGATATTTAATATACTTTTGTGATGATTTGGGGAATCTGTGTTTGTATATCTTATGAATTCTATTTGATACTGGGTATTATCTATGTGTATCTATGTCAGACTTAATTTTGAATATTGGACTTGCCCATCTTCTGTGTCTTTTTAACTCCATGTAGGATTGAAATTCTAAGGTGTAGTGACACAAGCAGAACTAAAAATAGAGGGTCATTAAATCTTGTGGTCCTCTGTTCACAGTGAAAATCCCTTGGGCAAAGATTTGGTTGCTATCCAGGGAAAGACAGTTTTTCCAAGTCTGAACTTAAGGGGTGAAGTAGCTAAACAACAGATTACCTGGTGGGGGACTTTGATCACCTGATGAAGCTGACCATAGAATCACAGGACTGGAAGGGACCTCGAGAAGTCATCTATTCCAGTCCCCTGCACTCATGAGAGGGCTAAGTATTATCTAGACCATCCCTGGCAGGTGTGTGTCTAACCTGCTCTTAAAAATTTCCAATGATGGAGATTCTACAACTTCCCTAAGAAATTTATTCCAGTTTAACCACCTTGATAGTTAGGAAGCTTTTCCTAATGTCCAGCGTAAACCTCCCTTGCTGCAATTTAAGCCCATTGCTCCTTCTCTTGTCCTCAGAGATTAAGAACAATATTTTTTCTCCCTCCTCATTGAAACAACCGTTTATGTACTTGAAAACTGTTATCATGTCCCCTGTCAGTCTTTTTTCCAGACAAAACACACCCAATATTTTTCAATCTTCCTTCATAGGTCACATTTTCTATACCTTTAATCATTAGCATTCTTCTCTGGACTTTCTCCAATTTTTCCTGAAATGTGGCACCCAGAACTGGAAACAATACTCCAGTTGAGGCCTAATCAGTGCAGAGTAGAGCAGAAGAATTACTTTTCTTGTCTTGCTTACAAATCTCCTGAGGGTCCCCACTCATTATGCTCTTTCAGCATAGAACCATAGATTATTTGGGTTGGAAGGGACCTCAGGAGATCATCTAGTCTAACCCCCTGCTCAAAGCAGGACCCATCCCAACTAAATCCCCAAACGGCCCGCTCAAGGATTGAACTCACAACCTTGGGTTTAGGAGACCAATGCTCAAACCACTGACCTATTCCTGTCCCCATGACTATGAACCACTGATAACTACTCTCTGAGAACAGCAGCAAAGAATCCTGTGGTACCTTACAGACTAACAGATATTTTGGAACATGAGCTTTCGTGGGTGAATACCCACTTCATCGGATGCATGTAGTAGAAATTTCCAGGGGCAGGTATATATATGCAAGCAAGAAGCAGGCTAGAGATAACGAGGTTAGTTCAATCAGGGAGGATGAGGCCCTCTTCTAGCAGCCGAGGTGTGAAAACCAAGGGAGGAGAAACTGATTTTGCAGTTGGCAAGCCATTCACAGTCTTTGTTTAATCCTGAGCTAATGGTGTCAAATTTGCAGATGAACTGAAGCTCAGCAGTTTCTCTTTGAAGTCTGGTCCTAAAGTTTTTTTGCTGCAGGATGGCCACCTTAAGATCTGCTATTGTGTGGCCAGGGAGGATGAAGTGTTCTCCTACGGGTTTTTGTATGTTGCCATTCCTAATATCTGATTTGTGTCCATTTATCCTTTTCCGTAGAGACTGTCCAGTTTGGCCGATGTACATAGCAGAGCGGCATTGCTGGCATATGATGGCATATATTACATTGGTGGACGTGCAGGTGAATGAACCGGTGATGGTGTGGCTGATCAGGTTAGGTCCTGTGATGATGTCGCTGGTGTAAATATGTGGGTAGAGTTGGCACTGAGGTTTGTGGCATGGATTTATTCCTGAGTTAGAGTTACTATGGTGCAGTGTGCAGTTACTGGTGAGAATATGCTTCTGGTTGGCAGGTTGTCTTTGGGCGAGAACTGGCCTGCCACCCAAGGCCTGTGAAAGTGTGGGATCATTGTCCAGGATGGGTTGTAGATCCCTGATGATGCATTGGAAGGGTTTTAGCTGGGGGCTGTATGTGATGGCCAGTTGAGTCCTGTTGGTTTCTTTCTTGGGTTTGTCTTGCAGTAGGAGGCTTCTGGGTACACGTCTGGCTCTGTTGATCTGTTTCCTCATTTCCTCATGCGGGTATTGTAGTTCTGAGAATGCTTGGTGGAGATTTTGTAGGTGTTGGTCTCTGTCTGAGGGGTTAGGGCAGATGCGGTTGTACCTCAATGCTTGGCTGTAGACAATGGATTGTGTGATGTACCCGGGATGGAAGCTGGAGACATGAAGGTAGGCATAGCGGTTGGTAGGTTTTCGGTATAGGGTGGTATTCATGTGACCATCACTTATTTGCACCATGGTGTCTAGGAAGTGGACCTCCCATGTAGATTGGTCCAGGCTGAGGTTGATAGTGGGGTTGAAGCTGTTGAAATTGTGGTGGAATTTTTCTAGAGTCTCCTTCCCATGGGTCCAGATGATCAAGATGTCATCAATGTAGCATAGGTAGAGAAGGGGCATGAGTGGATGTGAGCTGAGGAAGCGTTGTTCCAGGTCAGCCATAAAAATGTTGGCATATTGTGGGGCCATGCGGGTGCCAATAGCGGTGCCACTGATTTGGAGGTATATATTGTCATCATATTTGAAATAGTTGTGTGTGAGGATAAAGGCACAGAGCTCAAGAACCAGTTGTGCTGTGGCATCATCAGGGATACTGTTCCTGACAGCTTGTATTCCATCTGTGTGTTGGATGTTTGTGTAGAGATCTTCTACATTCATGGTGGCTAGGATGATGTTTTCTGGAAGGTCACCAATGCATTGTAGTTTCCTCAGGAAATCAGTGGTGTCACGGAGATAGCTGGGAGTGTTGGTGGCATAGGGTCTGAGTAAAGAGTCCACATATCCAGACAGTCCTTCAGTGAGAGTGCCAATGCCCGAGATGATGGGGCATCCAGGATTTCCAGGTTTGTTCCTCTGCTATGTTATCATAAGCCTAACTCCCAAATCTGGACCTTAGCGTCCAGAAATCTGGGTGCCTAGCATGAACCCTTCTAAGCTTAATTACCAGCTTAGCTTTGATCTCGCTGCCACCATCCAAAAATTCCAGGGTTTTGGCTCCCTCTGGTCTCCCCAAAACCTTCCCTGGAGAGACCCCAAGACTCAGAGACTCTGAGTCTCACAACAAAGGGAAATAACCCACTTCCCTTCCCCCTCTCTCTCCCACCCTGACTTTCCTCTCTGGGCTAACCTGAGAGTACTGATGCAGTCTCTTTACATCACAATACCAAGAAGCATGTCTCCTCTATTCCACAAAGAGACAAACCCCAAATACAAGGAAACAGAAATGATTCTATCTCTTCCCCCTCCCACCAATTCCCTGGTGCTGCAGAGCTTACCCTCCGTAGATCTAACACAAAGAGAATTCCCTCCCCTTTGTTCCTTAGCCTACCCAGAGAGAAAAAACTCAAACAAGTCTTAAAAAGAAAACTTTATATAAAAAGAAAGAAAAAGACATAAGAATATAATCTCTGCATCAAGTGACAATACAGGGCTATTGCTTATAAGAAAAATATGAATAAACAGTCTGATTCAAAAAGATATCCAATTTGAAACATTCCAGCAAGCTACACACATGTAAATACAACCAAAACAACATAAAAGCCTATATTGTTTTTCTACCTGTACTTACAATTTGGAAACAGAAGATTAGAAGATAGAAAGAACCTTCTCATAGCTGAGAGACAGACAAAAGACTCAGACCCCAAAAATTCCCTCCCTGACTTTGAAAAATCCAGTTTCCTGATTGGTCCTCTGGTCAGGTGTTTGGTTCCCTTTGTTAACCCTTTACAGGTAAAAGAAACATTAACCCTTAGCTATCTATTTATGACATATGTACATCGGCCAAACTGGACAGTCTCTATGGAAAAGGATAAATGGACACAAATCAGATATTAGGAATGGCAACATACAAAAACCCATAGGAGAACACTTCATCCTCCCTGGCCACACAATAGCAGATCTTAAGGTGGCCATCCTGCAGCAAAAAAACTTCAGGACCAGACTTCAAAGAGAAACTGCTGAGCTTCAGTTCATCTGCAAATTTGACACCATTAGCTCAGGATTAAACAAAGACTGTGAATGGCTTGCCAACTGCAAAATCAGTTTCTCCTCCCTTGGTTTTCACACCTCGGCTGCTAGAAGAGGGCCTCATCCTCCCTGATTGAACTAACTTCATTATCTCTAGCCTGCTTCTTGTTTGTATATATATACCTGCCCCTGGAAATTTCCACTACATGCATCTGACGGAGTGGGTATTCACCCACGAAAGCTCATGCTCCAAAACGTCTGTTAGTCTCTAATATGCCACAGGACTCTTTGCTGCTTTTACAGATCCAGACTAACATGGCTACCCCTCTGATCTCTGAGAACAGTTTTCCAACCAGTTATACACCCACCTTTTAGCGGCTCCATCTAGGTTACATTTCCCTAGTTTGTTTATGAGGTCATATGAGACAGTGTCAAAAACTTTACTAAAGTTAAGATATACCATGTCTACCACTTCCCCCCTTATCCACAAGGCTTGTTACCCTGTCCAAGAAAGCTATCAGGTTAGGTTGATATGATTTGTTCTTAACAAATACATGCTGATTGTTACTGATTACCTTATTATCTTCTACATGTTTGCAAATTGATTGCTTAATTATTTGCTCCATTATCTTTCCTGGTACAGAAGTTAAGCTGATTGGTCTTTAATTCCCTGGGTTGTCCTTATTTCTCTTCTTATAGAGTCCCCTAGCAAAGGGAACTGGTGTTTATATAAGAAAAGGTGTCAGCACTGGCCATTTAAGAGAGACTGAGATATCAGAATCAGTCCGCAGTAATGAGACAAGACTTAATATTCTTGCAAAGCCATACTCGGGAAGGATCCTGGACTTCTTAAAAGATTCTGACCTAAGCCCAAAGAACATACAAGAGTGGTGAGGAAACTGTGGCAGGGAAATGCATAGAGGCATGTTATTGTTTTATCTGAAGAAAGAATAATTGTGTTAATTCACAACTTGCTTTGCAAGGGGTTTTATCATGTAACCTTGGAGAGGTAAGTGAGAACCTAGAGTGCCTGAAAGATGTGCTTAAGCACCTGGGGTGTCTTGGGGAGGTGTGTTGTTGGGTGGACAGTCTAACTTTTGTGAAGGGGTAACAGAGAGAAGTGTGGCAGAGAGGCCAGAGAAAGTAGCTGAAGCTTACTGAGATCCACAGAGGCTTAATAGCATGTGGTCCCAGTGTGTGGGACCTTAATAGAGCAACCTCAAGAGTATTCAGCTGGGAGAACTTTACCAGGGCCGTGGCAGCTTAATATCTCATATTAATTGTCATTTAATATAATGTATAAAGACAGAGACTGGGTATTAAGTATATTTTAAATATGAAGCTAGCAGTTAATTACAGATTTTCTCCTTTGTTTTATATTGATTATTTATTTTTAAAAAGTAAATGGCTATTCACTTCACAGGATAGTACTAATAAGGACTGAATTTTAATTTCAGCATGTTACACTTGCAGTGATGGATATATACACCACTCTGTGGAGGAATTCTGCTTCCAGATGTGCAACAGGGATATATTGTTGCTGAAATAATGGCCTACATCTCCCATGATGCACCCAGTCATGTGGTTCCAATGAAGCAGCAAACACTGTGGTCTCTTCATTGCATTTTCTATTGCAAAGTCATTCCTATGGCAAATTCCCAATCAGCTATAGTTAAAAGTATATTATTAACATATGTGTTATAGATGGTTATAAGCGTATAAGTAGATGGAGATACACAGGTTGTAAGAGACAGTTATAAGCAACCTATTGACTGATTGGACTCAAACTGATGATGCATTTAATAAGATATTTATTAACCTTTTTTAAACCCATTTGTAATGGAATCCTATTATTAGTATGACCAAAAGATGCTAAGGAATTATGTTACAGCATTCAACAGTGTTGATTTATTGTGACATTATTCTTATAAACATAACTTTGAGATCACAGTTTTCTAGGCTAATTAAAATCATGAGATTTAGGTTTAATGTATTTTTTGTTAAGTTACGACTTTGAGTCCAGCTTTGCTGCTTCCATGAAGGTCCTAGAACCCTTGATACAACATTTTGTATTCTTAAACACATGGACAAGATGTTGACAAAATATATTGTAAAATAATCTGATACTATGAAACAGATTCCCACTCATGATTAATGACCAATTAAACACACCCAGTTGGAGAAACTGATTTGAGAGCAATTCCATTAATAGAACACATTACTGAAAACCTCATATTATTTTTCCAGCCTAACAAACACAGTATTTCTGGGACTTGCAATTTGCTTGATGGTGTCAGCTAGATTTTCTAAAACTGTCAAAATTATCCAGTATGTGTGATATGATATCAATATTAAGATGCTGCCTCAAACTGATGAATTTCACATCTGATTTACAAGTCCCCAAAACCTAAATATGCAGTTATAAAATGTTAGTTGGCATCACAGTGAGATGTCAACTTAAACATAGATTGGACACAAAAGGCTAGAGTCTCAAAGTGATTTAAGGCCCCAAAGTGGTAATTTAGATTCCTAAAATCAAAATTTAGAACTATAAAACCCTTGCTCAGCTGCTGCCTAATCCAGATGGCACCTAAATTTCCTAGGCACCTGGGTTCCTGCCAATAAACTCAACAAGGCACCTCCGTTTCTATCAGCAAGCATATGTAAAGCTACCTGACATCACTGAGCCCTGGCAGGATCCTCCAATTAGGCATTGCTCTGCATAACACAACTGCTGGGCCCTGTCTGGTAAGCATTCTCAGAGGCCACCTACTGGATCAAGCCTCACACAAAACATATCAAGGAGCAGGAGCCACTTCCCTTCCATATCCTATAGCTCAGTGGTTAGAGCATTCACTCAGGACAGGAGACCCAAGTTCAGATTATCACTTTGCCTGATATGGAGTAGGGATATGAACCTATTTCCTAGATGGTTGCCCTAACCTGCTGGGTTATAAAGTTGTCTCTGGCTGGCCATCCGAAGTGGATAGGTCTATTCTAGTCAAGTTAGTGCTCATGAACTTGCTATTTATATCAATGACTAATGGGCAAATCTGAAAAAGTTTGGAGTTCAGATTTGGTTAGGATAAACAGCTGGAGTTTTTCTGAAACTTCTGATATTAATAGCTCTGTTCCCCTGCCCTCAAAAGCAGGGTGTGTGATCCACCCTACAGCGCCTCATCTTCCTCCTACAAAGAATACCTCAACTCTCTCTTTCCCTGTGTATTTTGAGGGGAGATCAGCCACTGAAACACTCTCATGAAACAGGTTTATGATCCTCCCACTCCTCCCCAACATTCTGGTAACTTCTTTGGGGCTTTAAAACTCTGAATTAAACACTTGTTTTTTAGCACCTGGGAAAGCACCTGTGCAAGAAGCAAAATCTGGAAAAATATAAGTAAATTCTCTCACCCTTGCTTTATGTACTGTGAATTTAAAAGCATTCTCATTATGATCTGCCCTTGGAATCACCTTGTGCTATACATATGATTTGTTAGATATAGTAGTATTATTACTTGCTTTCTTAATTCGGGTGTTTTGTAGATTTAAGTTCCTCCCCAATCCTCATACTCTTGAACCCAGTCTTTTATATCACCCTTAGCTCCCTGCTTGAATGCCTTTAAAATATGCATCAGTTTTAATAACCTGGATCTGAGCTGTACTAGACAGAATGCATTTCCATGAACCATTCTGCATATTGCTATAACTTGAACTCTCATGTAGTCAAATGCCTTTTAACATTTCAGTGATGTTTTGTGTATGTGAGCATATGTTTGGAGTTTTTTAAATTTACTTTTATATTTCTCACTTGTTACACTGTAAAATGAGTAAATGTCACATGCTATATATTGTGTTTCCCCAAGCTTGGATGGATTAAGCCAATTTACATTTTCTGCTAGCCTGCTTGAGGGTGCAAACATTCCCATTAGTTGCTACAGGACTTGACTGACTAATTGCAATGGAAATAATATGTGACGCTAATTGTGCAGTTCTGAAGTATATCAAAATAGTTGTACACAATTATTGACCAATTTTACATTACTATTTAGCCTTATGTTGTCTGTTTTACTTGTTTTATTATAATAGTCTACAGACATCAGGACAGATTCATTCCTGGTAGAATTATAATTGATATGAGAAATTTAATAATATTAATTATTACTATTTAGTAAGATTTAGATTTGCATTTGCAGCAGTCTATTTAAGTAAACATTCATGACATGCTATCACTGTGATCAGGGCCGGCTCCAGGCACCAGCATTCCAAGCAGGTGCTTGGGGCATCAATCTGCAAGGGGTGGCAATCAGTGTGTTTTTGCCTCCAAGCAGTGCACCGAATTGCTGCTGCAGATAGTGGGGGCAGTCCGTGTGCCAGCAAACAGAGCTGTAAACAGGGGAGTTTCAGAGGGAGTTCTGTTGGAGGAGCAGGTTTTTGTAGTTTGTGGATTGTATTGTGTTGTTTGTGTGTGTGTGGAGGCTGCTAGGGGCCGTGTGCTGGGAGAGCGGCTGAGCCCCGATTAGAGGGAGGGCTTACCTGCTTGGGGTCCTATATAAGTAGGCAGCCAGTCAGGCAGCGGCACAGACAGCTGCAGTGGCACAGCAGCCAGCAAACAGAGCTGTAAACAGGGGAGTTTACAGGGGGAGGTTGCGGGGGAGACTAAGACAGAGGAACCGACAGGCTAGGTAAGGGAGTGGGTGGTGTCCTGCCAGCATTCCGGTGCCTGTTGGGGGTTTGTGGTGTGTTGTGTGTCTTGGACTACCAGGCACTAGGTGGGAAGGCTATGACTGATACAGAGGTAGCAGTGAAAGATACAATGAGGATGACTGGATGTGGAAGCTGCGGCATTTACATGATCCTGGAGGGGGTACCTGAAAAAGGTTTCATCTGCATGAAGTGCAGCCTGATAGAGCTGATGGAAGAAAAGATCTGAGGACTGGAGATGCAGGTGGAAACTGGTTGAGTTTAGAAGGGGGTTTGAACAGATGATGGAACACAGACACAAGGGGGCTGAAGGGATAAGCTCAGACGTGCAGATGGAAGCAGGACCAAAGAATTCTGAGGAGAGACTGCTGGGTGAGGAAAGTGGACGGTGGAAGCATGTGACTAAGAGAACCAGGCAGAGGAAAAGACGGGCCAGTGAAGGAGAAATGGAACTCAGGAACAGGTTTGCAGAGTTGGAAAATGAAGAAGGGGCACAGAAGGTGGTCACTAAAGGAGAGAGGGCAAGGAAAAAGAGAAGAGTCATTAGTCCTGCAGAAGGAGGAGAGGAGTCAATGGAGGCAACACCAAATATAAGCCCCAGGAGGATTGCAAGGATGAATAGGAATCGAGAAGACTTACAGCCAGTAGGTGCAGGGGATAGACCGGAGAATCACACTGTCACCAGGAAAAGGCAGGTCTACGTGACTGGAGACTCCTTACTGAGAAGAGTAGACAGCCCTGTAGCTAGAGCTGATCGGGAGAACAGAAGGGTGTGCTGTCTGCTGGGTGCTAATATACAGGATGGACCTGAGGCTGAAAAGGATCCTAGCGGGAGCGGGAAAGAATCCGTTGATTGTCCTTCATGTGGGAACAAATGATACAGCTAGATACTCGCTGGAACATATCAAGGGAGACTATGCCAGATTGGGGAAGACGCTTAGGGAAATCGAGGCTCAGGTGATCTTCAGTGGGATTCTGCTGGTTCCTAGAGAAGGGAGACAACAGTGTGACAAGATTATGGTGATCAACAGATGGCTCAGGCAGTGGTGCTACAAGGAGGGCTTTGGGATGTACGGTCATTGGGAAGCATTTACGGACAGAAGACTGTTCTCTCGGGATGGACTTCACCTGAGTAAGGAGGGAAATAGACTTCTAGGATGGAGGCTCGCCCAACTGATTAAGAGAGCTTTAAACTAGGAATTTGGGGGAGATGGTTGGGAGATGTCCAGGAGATCTCCACGCCGGAATTTAACCTTGAGAGGGAAGTAAACAAAGTAAGAGGGGATACAGCCATGGACAGAAGAATTGACATAAGGAGGAATGGTAGTGTAAATACCAGACTAACAGGTGATGCTGGTGGTAGAATGTCTGTGCCCAACAGGGTAAAGAATGTCAGTGAAGCCAAACGTCAAAAATTAAAATGTCTGTACACTAATGCGAGGTGCCTAGGTAACAAAATGGAGGAACTGGAGCTACTGGTGCAGGAAGTGAAACCGGATATTATAGGGATAATAGAAACATGGTGGAAGAGTAGTCACGACTGGAGTACAGGTATTGAAGGCTATGTGCTGTTTAGGAAAGACAGAAAGAAAGGCAAAGGTGGTGGAGTAGCATTGTACATCAATGATGAGGTTAACTGTAAAGAAATAAGAAGTGATGGAATGGACAAGACAGAGTCTATCTGGGCAAAAATCACATTGGGAAAGAAAGCTACTAGAGCCTCCCCTGAGATAGTGCTTGGGGTGTGCTACAGACCGCCAGGATCTGATTTGGATATGGATAGAGACCTCTTTAATGTTTTTAATGAAGTAAACACTAATGGGAAATGTGTGATCATGGGAGACTTTAACTTCCCGGATATAGACTGGAGGACAAGTGCTAGCAAGAATAATAGGGCTCAGATTTTTCTGGATGTGATAGCAGATGGATTTCTTCACCAAGTAGTTGAAGAACCAGCAAGAGGGGATGCCAATTTAGTTTTGGTTTTGGTGAGTAGTGAGGACCTCATAGAAGAAATGGTTGCAGGGGACAACCTTGGTTCGAGTGATCATGAGCTAATTCAGTTCAAACTAGATGGAAGGATAAACAAAAATAGATCTGGGACTAGGGTTTTTGACTTCTCAAGGGCTAACTTTAAAGAATTAAGGAAATTAGTTAGGGAATTGGATTGGACTGAAGAACTTGTGGATCTAAATGTGGAGGAGGCCTGGAATTACTTTAAGTCGCAGCTGCAGAAACTATCAGAAGCCTGCATCCCAAGAAAGGGGAAAAAAAACCATAGGCAGGAGTTGTAGACCAAGCTGGATGAGCAAGCATCTCAGAGAGGTGATTAAAAAAAAGCAGAAAGCCTACAAGGAGTGGAAGAAAGGTGGGATTAGCAAGGGAAGCTACCTTAGTGAGGTCAGAACATGTAGGGATAAAGTGAGGAAGGCTAAAAGCCATGTAGAGTTGGACCTTGCAAAGGGAATTAAAACCAATAGTAAAAGGTTCTATAGCCATATAAATAAGAAGAAAACAAAGAAAGAAGAAGTGGGACCGCTAAACACTGAGAATGGAATGGAGGTTAAGGATAACCTAGGCATGGCCCAATGTCTAAATAAGGACTTTGCCTCAGTCTTTAATAAGGCTAATGAGGAGCTTAGGGATGATGGAAGGATGACAAACGGGAATGAGGATATGAAGGTGGATATCACCACATCTGAGGTAGAAGCCAAACTTGACCAGCTTAATGGGACAAAATCGGAGGGCCCAGACAAGCTTCATCCAAGAATATTAAAGGAACTGGCGCATGAAATTGCAAGCCCATTAGCAAGAATTTTTAATGAATCGGTAAACTCAGGGGTTGTAGTGTACGACTGGAGAATTGCTAACATAGTTCCTATCTTCAAGAAAGGGAAAAAAAGTGATCCGAGTAACTATAGGCCTGTTAGTTTGACCTCTGTAGTATGTAAGGTCTTGGAAAAAATTTTGAAGGCGAAAGTAGTTAAGGACATTGAGGACAATGGTAATTGGGACAAATTACAACATGGCTTTACTAAAGGTAGATCGTGCCAAACCAACCTGATCTCCTTCTTCGAGAAGGTGACAGATTATTTAGACAAAAGAAATGCAGTAGATCTAATTTACCTTGATTTCAGTAAGGCATTTGACACGGTTCCTCATGGGGAATTATTAGTTAAACTGGAAAAGATGGGGATCAATATGAAAATTATAAGGTGGATAAGGAACTGGTTAAAGGGGAGACTCTTTGTATTATCTTGCATTCATTTATTTACCGCTAGCATATCACCAGTAATATTACTGCTTAATTTTATTAGAGACATTCGGGGCTAAATCAACATGAAATTCTTTTGACATGGAAGAAACATTCAAGTAATATTAATTTAATGATCTAAGGACATGAAACTGAAATGGTTATCGGATATGGTATGTATGGTTATAAGCACTGGGTTATTTCTTAATTTGACAGGTCACGAGAAATAAGCAACCCTTGTTAGTAAGATACTAAATTACTAGTTTCAAGCCCATAAATGATGGCGTACATAACTGATCTATTCACCCTTCAGTACGGGTCGTACTGAAGGGTGAACTGTCAGGCAGGAAGGAGGTTACTAGTGGAGTTCCTCAAGGATCGGTTTTGGGACCAATCTTATTTAACCTTTTTATTACTGACCTTGGCACAAAGAGCGGGAATGTGCTAATAAAGTTTGCGGATGACACAAAGCTGGGGGGTATTGCTAACACAGAGAAGGACTGGGATATCATACAGGAAGATCTGGATGACCTTGTTAACTGGAGTAATAGAAATAGGATGAAATATAATAGTGAAAAGTGCAAGGTCATGCACTTAGGGATTAATAATAAGAATTTTAGATATACATTGGGGACACATCAGTTGGAAGCAACAGAGGAGGAGAAGGACCTTGGAGTATTGGTTGATCACAGGATGACTATGAGCCGCCAAAGCGATATGGCCGTTAAAAAAGCAAATGCAGTTTTAGGATGCATCAGGCGAGGTATTTCCAGCAAAGATAAGGAGGTGTTAGTACCGTTATATAAGGCACTGGTGAGACCTCATCTGGAATACTGTGTGCAGTTCTGGTGTCCCATGTTTAAGAAGGATGAATTCAAACTGGAACAGGTTCAGAGACGGGCTACTAGGATGATCCGAGGAATGGAAAACCTGCCTTATGAAAGGAGACTCAAAGAGCTTGGCTTGTTTAGCCTAGCCAAAAGAAGGCTGCGGGGGGATATGCTTGCTCTTTATAAATATATCAGGGGGATTAACATTAGGGAAGGAGAGGAATTATTTAAGCTTAGTACCAATGTAGACACAAGAACAAATGGATACAAACTGGACATTAGGAAGTTTAGACTTGAAATTAGACGAAGGTTTCTAACCATTAGAGGAGTGAAGTTCTGGAATAGCCTTCCAAGGGGAGTAGTGGGGGCAAAAGACATATCTGGCTTTAAGACTAAGCTTGATAAGTATATGGAAGGAATGGTATGATAGGATAGTTTAATTTTGGCAATTGATCTTTGGTTACCAGCAGATAAGTCTGCCCAATAGTCAGTGATGGGATGTTGGATGGGATGGGATCTGAGTTACTGCAGAGAACTCTTTTCTGAGTGCAGGCTGGTGAGTCTTGCCCACATGCTCAGGGTTTAGCTGATCGCCATATTTGGGGCTGGGAAGGAATTTTCCTCCAGGGCAGATTGGCAGGGGCCCTGGAGGTTTTTCGCCTTCCTCTGCAGCGTGGGGCATGGGTCACTTGCTGGTGGATTCTCTGCAGCTTGAGGTCTTCAAACCACAATTTGAAGACTTCAGTAACTCGGACATAGGTTAGGGGTTTGTTATAGAAGTGAATGGGTAGGGTTCTATGGCCTGCTTTGTGCAGGAGATCAGACTAGATGATCATATTGGTCCCTTCTGACCTATGAGTCTATGAGTCTATGAGGGTGGCACGCGAGTTTCCATGTGGCGGCAATTTGGCAGCAGCTTCTATGTTCAGCTGTCCGTGGCAGTGCAGCTTCTGTCTTCTGGCTGGAGACAGAAGCTCCCGTCAAATTGCCGCCACCGCAGAAATGCTCGTGCTGCCCTAACGGTGCCCGGACTGCCCCCGCCATCCACGGCAGTAATTGGATGCATTGCTTGGGGAGGCGAAAACAGTAGAGCCGGCCCTGACTGTGATGACCAAATGTTAGTCTGATATATGAAAGTGACAAGAACTCCGATGATAGTTTTATAAAAGATTGTATATACCCTTGTCATAAATATACAGCTAAGGGTAGCATAAAATCCCTCTTTACCCTGCAAGGGGTTAATTCCTCTTTTATTTGTAAAGGGTTAATAAACTCAGGTAACCTAGCTGACACCTGATCAAAAGGACTAATAAGGGGACAAGATACTTTCAAATCTGGAGGGCGCTGGGGGGGGGGGGGGCAGGCTTTGTCTGTCTGTTCTGTGGGCTTTTGCTGGACAGAGATCCAGGAAGCAGGCAATCCAGCTCCTATAAAGTTAGTAAGTATTTAGCAAGGAAATGTGTTAGTTTACTTTTATTTTGGCTTGTGTTTTCCTTTGTGTGAGAGGGAGGTTTATGCCTGGTTTTGTAACTTTAAGGTTTTGTCTAGAGAGATCCTCTGTGTTCTTGAGTCTTTTTTTATTCTGTAAAGTACTTACCATCTCGATTTTACAGAGGTGATTCTTTTACTTTTTCTTTAATTAAAATTCTTCTTTTAAGAACCTGATTGATTCTTCATTGTTTTAAAATCCAAGGGTTTGGGTCTGTGTTCACCTGTACCAATTGGTGAGGACATTATTCTCAAGCCTCCCCAGGAAAGGGGATGCGGGGGCTTGGGGGATTATTCTCAAGCCTGCCCAGGAAAAGGGGTGTTGGGGCTTGGGGGGGATATTTGGGGAGGGTAGGGCTCCAAGTGACCCTCCCTAAATGTTTGTTTAAATCACTTGGTGGTGGCAGCGTTACGTAATCCAAAGTATAAGAGAAAAATTGTGCCTTGGGAGTTTTTAACCCAAGATGGCAAAAATAAGATTAGAGTGGTCCTTCATGCAGGTCCCCACATCTGTACCCTAGACATCAGAGTGGTGAAGGAACCCTGACAACCCTCCTCACCCATTTTCAATAAGGGCATATCAAAATGCTCCACTACTGCATAGATAGTGTCATTGTTCATATTTTAGGTCCAGATTCAGGAAAGCACTGATACTTAAGCATGTGCTTAAAGTTAAGATGTATCAGTGTTAGTGGTATTCCACACTTTATATACTTGAATTGTCTCTGAAGTCTTTACTCATGTTATGGTTTATTCTAGTGTTGCTGGGGTTTGGTTTGGTTTGGTTTTAAACAGCTTGATAGCTTGTCTCTGTTTCTTCCACCAACAGAAGAATAAAATATATTATTTCACCCATTTTATCTTTCTCATATCCTGGGACAAACATGGCTACAACAAAAACACTGCAAATAAAAAAAAGGGATTTTTAAAATTTATTTGTTTCTAATTCTTGTTCCTGTGTCTCATGCCCCTTTCCAGTTAATTTTGCTTATAGTTTTCTTCTGCTCTCTCATCTGCATCCTGTTGTGCTCACAGTATGTTGAGTGTCTATTCAGAGTGTGAAATAAACTCACTGATAAGTGTTTGGTGACAATAAAATATATCTGGTCTGAGAATATCTTTTCAAACTCAACGTATAAAATCTCTCTTCCAAAGACTCACTGCACTCTCTCACTTTCTCTTATGATAGTTTAGATGTTTTATTTGTAATTTATGAAGCAGGCACTTGAGAACATGTAGTAGGGTTAACAGGCTGTATATAAATGGTCTTTGAGGTATATGTATCAGCCTGAAAGATTAAAACTTTAGGAAACATTAATTTAAACTGAATACTGGATTTTCAGCTCCTTCACTATTATTTACCTATTCAGTCAGAAATAGCCTACTTTATGAGAACGTTAATGTTGCAAAGTTAAACAACAGAAAGTGAGAAAATGCCAAATGTAAGGCTGGCTGCTAAACTTAACACTGGGTTTTTCCTTGTATGCATCATGATACACTCTAAGTCCCTGATTGCATACTATTTTGTCCATAGGTTTCCCATTTCATTCAGTGCACTAGTTAAACGTCGTATTCAGAAAGAGGTGGGAAACATTAGTTTGGCATTATGTGGTTTCATTTGCAATCTTAGGGTCAGATTTGCCACCCTTTAGTCACACTGCATGTACCTTACTTTGTGAGCAGTTCCACTCAAATCAGGGAGACTATTTGCAAAGCAATTTACTATGCATCATGAGTTAGGGTTGCATAATCTGGCTCTTTACTTTTGGAGGATTATATCTCCATTGGAGCAGCACTACTAGAGGGCAAGGCTAAGAAAGTCCCAGAACTATAATGAATTCACAGGTACCTCTATGCAGATGTAGCTGCCACTCCCCCACCCCAACCCTCATGTTCAACTTAAGTACAGCTGCTGTCCTTTCTGCAGAAAGGAAACACCACCCAGAATGGAACAATTTCAGAAAGCTCTACATAGGAGTACAGGGGCTCCTCCCGCAGAAATATATGCATAGAAAAATTGTAGCCCTTAGGTAGAAAATTTGATACAGAGAGGCTGACCCTCCTCTGTAGCTGTGATTGAGAAAGATCAAAGGCCCATCAATGAATATCTCTTCCAGTTATGAAGACTGAATGGAACATCTAATTTCCTTTCCAAAATGTTTTCAAAAACACTGGGAACATTTTCAAAGCTTCGCAAACTTTGCGAAGGGTTGCAATGTAAGATGTTGCCCAATTTCATCAAATTTTATAATTAACTCCAAAAGTACAATCAGACATAGATTTAATTTTTTAGAAAAAAAAATTGGTCCATTTACCAAGCTTGCTTAAGCATTGTTGCTACAGTGGTAACCCAAATATCAGAAAATCATATTCTCTAGAGTGGATATGCTGCGAAGTAGGGAGGACGAGAAGTGGCAGTATTAGGAGTGAGACTAGTGGGTATACAAATAGCCAATGCACAAGAGCCAAACCCCATGTCATCAAGGAGCAATGGGCCAAGTATGGCCCTTCTCTCAGACTTTTCAGTAGCTTGTAGTGAGGGGCTGACTATGTGGATTAGAAGTCCCAGAAGCATATGTTGGAGCTGAAAAGTCTGTCTCTCCTTCCTGCTGGGTTAAGTCAGATTTCATTGAAGTAATGTCTCTTTGTGAACATTTCTGCTTACAGAAAGCACAGAAAAAAAGTTTGGATAATATAGAATGCAATGTGCTTATAAGAAAAATCCACAAAATACATCAGAAAAACCTCTCTTTCATGCACCTGGCAAAACCACAGCATTTGAGTTATGTTTTCAAACCTTCGAGATATTCTTACCAATTACACTGTTTAACATGTTTCCTTTGAAAACCTCTCTTTAGCTATTCCAATCCATCAATTGTTTTGTTAGAGTTTGAAAAGATAGCAAACATTTCATCTTACAAATTTAAAATATATAGGAAAACAACTTGTAGTAATAGATTTGCCTAATTCATTCCTTCAGGACATAATTCCATTCTGCCTCCACTTAAATGTTGTTTTTATCTCTTTTAATGTACTCACTATATAATTTGTCCTCTTAGATCCATTATTTCCTGGCTTCCCATTTCTAAGCTTATTTTACTTTACTCCTCCCCGTAATGAAACAGTCATAATTTTAGCTTCTTCTTTGCTTCAGCCCTCTCCTTTGACCCACAGATTCCAGAAGTCTAAATCTTGCTGCTTCTTTCTGCATAGCCTCTCCAAGCTCCAACCTTTCCTTTCTGCCCACACTCTAAAAGCTCTCATTCCAAGCCTTGGTTTTTCCATGTCTTTAACAACTATAATCTCATCCTCTCTCAATTCAGTGCCTGCAACCTTCTCCCTCTCTCTCTTCCAACATCCATTCAAAATACTGCTGCTAAGATCAGCTTCTTTGCTCATTACTTTAAGTCTCCTCATTCTTTGTGTTCCTCCATTGGCTTCTTCTCCACTTCTAATACATCAGATTTAGTCACATCATATGAACTACACATCAGCTGAGAGTAGTTCACCTCCTATTACTTATTGGTTCCCCTTTCCCCCCCACCTCACCCCTGTTTGTCTTAGCCCCTTCTTACATCTTGTCATGGGGACTGTCATCTTTCTAGCATGATGGGGAGGGAAGCAACCTGTTGTAGACTCAGGAATTACAGAAATATATGTTAATAGTATATCTCAGATCAGAGTTCTCAACTTGGGGATCACGACCTCTTTCTCAACATTTTTAATTGGGAGCCGAGTCCTAGCTAAGTGGTGGTGCTGAGGGGAATGTATGGTTAAGAACTATTGATTTAGATTCTCACATAGTCCTTTGTCGGAGGTGATGAAGTTTTGTACTGCCACAAGGTGCTCTTGTATGTACTCTTCCTTAGATCAGGGACCATAAAAAACTGCCACAAACTTTTAAGGGATGCAGCATACTCCAGTTGTACAGCATGAAGTGGGGCTTGGAATCATAATTCTATCTACCCTCAGAGTATCTGAGCCCCTTTTAGAGCCTCCAAGCCCAGGGGAGTAGCTAAGGAGCAGTCTCTGAACACACAGACTGCAGTTCTCATCAGTCCTTATGTAGATCTTGCAAGGGGTCACTTACACAGGCTGTGTCCTTTACCGCCAACTGCACACCTGAAGAAACGTTAGGCAGAACCTTGGTCTATATAAACTGTTTTTCCTATCTAAACCATATTTAAAACCTCCCTTGCCTAGAATTAGAATAGCTAAATTAGATTTAATAGCTAACTCAGCATAGAAAGGCAAATATTTGATCAACAGATCTTTTAAATAATTGTATGAAAAGAACAAAATGTTTGAATGCAAACCAGGAATCTGTTGTTTAAGAGTTGCTTTCTGAGGACAGGCTAATCAAAGGTCTGGGTCTGCATAGGAAAAAGGAGCTGGGTTAGAATAAATTTGGAGGAGTTGAGTTTTGAGAAACAGAAGCACTTCTGGGTATGTCTTGAGATGTGATAGTCAGCTGGGTAGATTGACAAAGAGTCCTGTGGCACCTTATAGACTAACAGACGTATTGGAGCATGAGCTTTTGTGGGTGAATACCCACTTCATCGGATGCATGTCACCCATGAAAGCTCATGCTCCAATATGTCTGTTAGTCTATAAGTTTCCACAGGACTCTTTGCTGCTTTTGCAGATCCAGACTAACATGGCTACCCCTCTGTTACTGGGTAGATTGAGTAAGTCATGCTGTGCTAAACTAGTTGAGAGTGAGTGGAAGTACTCAAAGTTCAGTAAAGATATATTTTCATTCTTAACAAAACTTTTCAGAACCTCACTCATTCACCATTCTAATGCCAAACACTATGGTAGTATCATTTTTGAACCTTCAGAGTCTAAATCCAGACGCTAACACAATACTAAAAGCATGTGTGCAACTAAGTGCTGAATAGCAAAGAGACCATTTTCTAATTTGTGTCTCAAAGATTCTATTAATTTTATGTAAAACAAGAATATAGGTCACTTAACATGTTAACGTAAAAATGATTCAATTTCAGATGTCTACTGCTCATGTTATCTAGAGCAGCATCTCATTTTATATTAAGCAGCCTTTACGCAC
>JALNIE010000321.1:0-7500 GCA_026122505.1 Aldabrachelys gigantea
TAGGGTTTGGGTTAGAGTTAGGGTTAGTGATTACTTAATGATTCACTTCTGGGCTTAAAATCTGGGTTAGGGGCTAGGGTTTAGGGTTGGGGTGAGGGGTAGGGTTTAGGGTTGGGATCAGGGTGAGGGGTAGGGTTGGGGTCAGGATTAGAGGGTTGGGGTGAGAAGTAGGGTTGGGGTTAGGGTCAGGGTTAGGAATTATGATTGGGGTGAGGGTCCAGGGGTTAGGGTGAGGGTTGGGTTTGAGTTAGGGGTTAAGGTTAGTGGTTTCTTAATGGTTTGCTTCTGGGCTTAAAATCTGGGTGAGGGTGAGGGTTGGGGTTAGGGTGAGGGCGAGGGGCTAGGATTTGGGTTAGGGTTTGGGGTCAGGGGCCAGGGTGCGGGTTAGGGTTTAGGGGTAGGGTCAGGGGTTAGAATTAGGGGCTTGGGGTTAGGGTGAGGGTTTGGGGTTAGGGTTAGCATTGGGTTTAGGGTGAGGGTGAGGGATTAGGGTTTAGGGTCAGGGTGAGGGGTGAGGGTCAAGGTTAGGGGTGAGGGTTTTAGGGTGGGGGTTAGGGGTGAGGGTTGGGATCGGGTCAGGTCATTGGGTTGGGGTTTCAGGTTGCGGTCTAGGGTTTAGGGGTGGGGTCAGGGGTTTAGGGTTGGGTAGGGTTAGAGGGAAGGGTTGGGGTGGGGGATGGGGTCAGGGGTTGGGGTGGAGTTTAAGGGTAGGGGTCGGGTCGGGTTGGTTAGGTAAGGGTTAGAGGTTAGGGTCAGGGGGTAGGGTGAGGGTTAGGGTTTAAGGTTAGGGGGTCAGGGGTTAGGGTTAGGGCCACCGTCCACAACTAAGGCTTGGTCTACACTACAAACTTATGTCAGTAAAAGTACGTTGCTCAGGATTGTTGATTTTCTACAGTCTGAAGAAATGTAGTGTGATACAGCATGGCCAGAGGGCAGCATAAGAGTGTTAGCAGGGGGCCTTATTCCCTGCCAAGGGAGGAAGGTTTGCTTTAGATTAACTAGAACAGCTGTGGCCAGTTAGAGCACCTGACTCCAGTTAGAGCACCTGACTCCAATTAGAGCACCTGACTTCAGTTAGAGCACCTGACTCCAGTCATGTGATAAAAACCCCTGCTTCAGTCAGACAGGGTGTGGTAGTTGAAGGAGAAAGGTTGGACTGGAGCAGAGTGCAGGTTCCAGAAGAGAAGAGTTTGACCAGAGAGAAATAGAAGGTTTGGAGGAGTGCTGCGGTGGATTGTGAAGCCCAAAAGAAACCCTAGGTAAGGGGCAACAGGCTTGTGTAGAAGAGAGGCAAGAAGTCCTTCACAAGCTGAAGGGTATGAGAGGGAAGGAACCCAGGGGAAGGAACTGCTAAGTCAAGTGGTTCACCACAACCCCCAGGGCCCCTGGGTTGGGACCTGGAGTAGAGGGCGGGCCCAGGTCCCTCCCTCTCCACTCCCCTCCTCCAAGGACACTAGTGGAGTGATTAAGAACTGGTTCAGAGGCAAGCAATAGCGCCCTGAACCTACCCCAGAGAAGAGAAAGCGCGAGACCCAGCAGAACAGTACCGGCAATTTGCCACACGTGGTGTCAGGGGTGGGATTTTCGCGCTGGGGACATAGTCCAGGGGGAGACATAACCCTCCCACCCTTAAGATGGACGACGTGGTCAAGGCCCTTATACATGCCACCGCAGCCCAGCAGGAGGCTACCAGGGTCCAAGCAACCGCCCAACAAGAGGCGATTAGATTGCAGCAAGAGACCAATCAGCTGTTGCTGAGTCAGGCTGCTCAGGACCGAGCCCTGCTGAGAGATCTGGTGAGCCAGATGAAGACCCTTATGGAACAGAATCACCACTGGGAAGGGACCCGGCCCATACGGGCTAGCCATTGCTTACAGAAAATGACCCGGGAGGATGATGTGGAAGCATACCTCCTGGCTTTCGAGAGAGCAGCCCTGCGGGAGGCCTGGCCCCGAGAACAATGGTCTGGTATCCTTGCCCCATTCCTATGTGGGGAAGCCCAGAAGGTCTATTACGATATGTCTGCAGAAGCTGCAGCAAACTATTCCCAGCTAAAGGCAGAGATCCTGGCCAGGTTCGGAGTAACAACGACACTGCGAGCCCAGAGGTTCCATGAATGGCGATATATGGAGGACAAGACACCCCGATCACAATTGTTTGACTTGATCCACCTGACCCGGAAATGGCTGCGCCCTGAGGCCCATAGCTCTGAGGAGATGATGGAGGTACTAATATTGGACCGGTATATGCGGGGGCTACCACCAGGTCTCAGGACTTGGGTGGGTCAGAATGACCCCTCTACCTATGATGAGTTGGTCTCCCTCGTGGAAAGACAACTGGCAGCCCGCGAACTGTTCCAGACCCCAAGCGGGGAGACACGGCAACCCAGGAAGACAATCCCAAACGCAAGGCCCCGGACTGTCGAGAACTCTGGGAAAACTATAACCGGGAGGAACGACAGCGAGGAATGGCTCGAGGCCAGAAAGGGACCTGGGGGTTTGGGAAGAGTGGTGGGGGGCCGGCCAACTAGCCCCAGGCAGAGGGTGATAACCGGAATGAGGGGACGGTGTTATGAATGTGGGGAATTGGGGCATATAGCAGCCCAATGTCCCAACAAGGAGGTGCCTATGCAGTGTAATCTGGGGAATTATGGGGAACAATGTGGCCTGATCAACCTGGTAGGGGTTACATTGACCTCACATGGATTTACCAGACCTGTAAAAATGAATGGTATAAAAACCATAGCATTAATAGATTCTGGGAGTGCTGTCACGTTGGTCTCGGGAAAGTTGGTGGGAACAGACCAACTAACTCGGGCCAAAAGCACAGGGGTAACATGCGTACATGGCACCGTGAATTTTTACCCTACAATTCCAGTACGTATTGAAATCCAGGGGAATACCACCAGAGTTTCTGCAGGAGTAGTCCCCAAGCTCCCTTATCCTGTTTTGATTGGGAGAGACTTCCCTGGGTTTGAGAACTTACTGACCCCGATAGAGGCAGGAGAGGGTAGCAACCCCCAGGTTGAGACAGAGGCAACTAAAGATAGCCTCGCCCCAATGTTTGCTGAATTTGCTCCAGAATTATTCTCATCCCCTGGAAAACCCCGCAGGGCTAGGCGAGAACGAAGGGCGGCTAAAAAGTTAGGGACCAGGATTCTGGCAGCTAATCAAAAGACTTCCCTTGTGGGTAGGCGAACCCGCCCAGGAAACCAGGAGATGGTTCGGGCCACAAAGGACTCAGAGGAGGTTCCTGGCCCAAGTGGGAGCACCCCAGGGGGAAGAGTTGAAATAGGCCCCCTGGAATTAGGTCAGTTCAGTAATGCACGTGAGACCTTTGGGCAGGACCAGGCCGAAGATCCATTATATGCGAACGTGAGGGAGGAGGTAGTGGAAGTAAATGGAGTGCCTGTAGAAGGAAAAGTCAAAGGCCCAAGGCCATATTACGTGCTCAAACGTGATCTGTTGTACAGAATAGAGCAAATACGAGGGGAAGAAGTAGAGCAACTCCTAGTCCCACGGAAACATATAAGGGCCGTACTAGAGCTAGCTCACAGTCATTTATTTGGAGGACATCTAGGGGTAGACAAGACGCTGGATAGAATCCTAAGAAGGTTTTATTGGCCAGGGATACGAGCAGAAGTCCAGCGTTATTGTGCCTCCTGCCCTGAATGCCAGTTGCATAGCCCCCGACCTCACTTGCGGGCCCCACTAGTACCTTTACCTATTATTGATGTCCCTTTCGAGAGGATAGCTATGGACATAGTGGGCCCACTAGAAAAGTCGGCACGGGGCCACCGAAACGTACTAGTCATCCTTGACTATGCCACGCGATATCCAGAGGCCATCCCTTTAAGAAACCCCACGTCTAAGGCAATAGCTAAAGAACTACTACAGGTTTTCGCCAGAGTGGGCATCCCGAAGGAGATCCTGACAGACCAGGGAACCCCGTTTACGTCAAAACTAATGAAAGACTTATGTGCCCTGCTTCGTATACAAGCCATTCGGACCTCAGTCTACCATCCACAAACAGATGGACTAGTCGAAAGATTTAATCGAACCCTTAAAAGTATGATCCGGAAGGTGGTAGCACAGGATGGAAAAGACTGGGACACTCTTTTACCGTATCTAATGTTCGCTATACGGGAAGTTCCCCAGGCGTCCACAGGTTTTTCTCCCTTTGAACTCTTATATGGACGCCACCCACGCGGGATTTTAGATATCGCCAAGGAGGATTGGGAGGAACAACCCAACCCAGGAAAGAATATTATTGAGCATGTGACACAGATGAGAGAACGGATAACTCGAGTAACCCCGATAGTACGGGAACATTTGGAAAAAGCACAAGAGGCACAGCGGACATACTACAACCGTCGGGCGAAAGTACGAAGATTTCAGCCGGGGGAACGGGTGATGGTGTTAGTGCCGACCACAGAAAGCAAACTCCTAGCCAGCTGGCACGGACCATATGAGATAGTGGAAGCCATTGGGGAAGTGAATTATAAGGTTAGACAACCAGACCGCCGGAAGCCAGAGCAAATCTACCACATCAACTTACTGAAGCCCTGGCATGACAGAGAGACGTGTCTGGTCACTCGAGGAGCTCTACCTCAGGCAGACGGCCCACAGGAGCAGGTAAAGATATCTCCTGACTTAACCCCAGAACAACGGACGGAAGTCATTGAAATGATCCACCGGAACCAGGACGTATTTTGTACCCAACCAGGTAGAACGACACTAGTCCAACATCATATTGTCACCAACCCCGGAGTAAGGGTAACGATAAGACCCTATCGAATACCGGAAGCTAAGAGGGAGGAAATTAGGATGGAAGTGCGGAAGATGCTGGAACTCGGGGTCATTGAAGAATCCCACAGCCAGTGGTCCAGTCCGATTGTACTAGTCCCCAAGCCTGATGGCACCCTGAGGTTTTGTAACGACTTCCGGAAATTGAATGAAGTATCCCACTTCGATGCCTACCCGATACCACGCATTGACGAGCTGGTTGATCAGTTAGGCAAGGCCAAATACCTAACCACCCTAGATCTGACCAAAGGATATTGGCAAATACCCCTGGCCAAGGATGCCAGGGAAAAGACTGCCTTCTCTACGCCCGATGGCCTGTTCCAGTACACTGTCCTCCCTTTCGGACTCCATGGGGCCCCTGCCACATTCCAAAGACTGATGGATAAGTTATTACGACCCCATGCCAACTATGCCGCCGCCTATCTAGACGACATAGTTATACATAGCCCTGATTGGGAGACACACCTAGACAAAGTGGAAGCAGTGCTGGACGCTTTGCGAAAGGCTGGTCTCACCGCTAATCCTCTGAAATGCGTGATAGGACTAGCTGAGGCCAAATACCTCGGGCATGTCGTAGGGAGAGGTGTGGTAAAGCCCCAGTGGAACAAGGTGGAGGCAATACAAGATTGGCCTCGACCAATCCGCAAAAAGCAGGTCAGAGCATTTTTGGGGATAGTTGGATACTATCGGAGATTCATCCCTCATTTTGCCACAAGAGCGGGGCCATTGACGGATCTGATAAAAGCTCGGGGCCCCGAGATAGTGAAGTGGACGGATGCGGCGGAAGCAGCATTTGCAGATTTACGGACAGCCCTGTGCTGCCATCCGGTACTCATGGCCCCAGACTTCGAGAAGGAATTCATCTTGCAGACGGACGCCTCGGAGGTGGGACTCGGTGCCGTCCTTTCCCAGATGGTAGGGGAGGAGGAGCACCCCATCTTGTACCTCAGCCGGAAGCTCCTCCCCAGGGAACAAAAGTACGCTGTTGTTGAAAAGGAATGTCTGGCGATAAAATGGGCTATGGAGACTCTCCGCTACTATCTCCTGGGGCGGCGGTTTACCCTTGTGACTGATCACGCCCCGCTCCAGTGGATGCATAGGAACAAGGAAAGAAACGCCAGAGTGACGAGGTGGTTCCTCTCTTTGCAACCTTTCCATTTTCGTGTCCAGCATAGGGCTGGAAGCCAACACGGCAACGCTGATGGCCTCTCACGCCGACACTGCCTCTCGTCCCGAGTAGCCCAACCCCTTGGTGTTGAGCAGGGGGGGGGGATATGTGATACAGCATGGCCAGAGGGCAGCATAAGAGTGTTAGCAGGGGGCCTTATTCCCTGCCAAGGGAGGAAGGTTTGCTTTAGATTAACTAGAACAGCTGTGGCCAGTTAGAGCACCTGACTCCAATTAGAGCACCTGACTCCAGTTAGAGCACCTGACTCCAATTAGAGCACCTGACTCCAGGTAGAGCACCTGACTCCAATTAGAGCACCTGACTTCAGTTAGAGCACCTGACTCCAGTCATGTGATAAAAACCCCTGCTTCAGTCAGACAGGGTGTGGTAGTTGAAGGAGAAAGGTTGGACTGGAGCAGAGTGCAGGTTCCAGAAGAGAAGAGTTTGACCAGAGAGAAATAGAAGGTTTGGAGGAGTGCTGCGGTGGATTGTGAAGCCCAAAAGAAACCCTAGGTAAGGGGCAACAGGCTTGTGTAGAAGAGAGGCAAGAAGTCCTTCACAAGCTGAAGGGTATGAGAGGGAAGGAACCCAGGGGAAGGAACTGCTAAGTCAAGTGGTTCACCACAACCCCCAGGGCCCCTGGGTTGGGACCTGGAGTAGAGGGCGGGCCCAGGTCCCTCCCTCTCCACTCCCCTCCTCCAAGGACACTAGTGGAGTGATTAAGAACTGGTTCAGAGGCAAGCAATAGCGCCCTGAACCTACCCCAGAGAAGAGAAAGCGCGAGACCCAGCAGAACAGTACCGGCAATTTGCCACAGTAGTTATATCAACCTAACCGCTAGTGTAGACAGCACTACCGCCTCTTGGAAAGGTGGAGTACCTATGCCAATGGGAAAGCTTCTTCATTCGCTGTAGCGTCTTCGCTAAGTGCTACAGCAGCACAGCTCCTGCAATGCTCTAAATGTAGGCAAGCCCTTCTAAAGCTTGTCTACAAGATGCTACAAGCAGGCGACGTCCAGACCAAAAAGTTAGTGAGTCTGTGATTTACAACAGAGGCAGCTGCTTAATGGCTCTATGCAGAGTCTCAGCACATTCTATTAGCCAGCGTTTCTCAAATGCGGCCACTGTGGCTGCGTGTGGCCACAACACCCTCCTGAGCAGAGATGGGGGAGGGGGCAAAGTAGTGGCCACTGCCTGCAGCACTGGGGGTTAGGGGGTTTGGGGTTAGGGTTAGGGGTTTAGGGGTCAGGGTAGGGTTAGGGTGGGGGTTAGAGTTAGAGGGTTAAGGGTTAGGTAGGGGTTAGGGTTAAGAGTTTAGGGGTTAGGGTTTAGAGTTAGGGTTTAGGGTAAGGGTTGGGGTGAGGGTTGAGGGTGAGGGGTCAGGGGTCAGGCGTAGGGTCAAGGTGAGGGTAGGGGTTAGGGTGAGGGTAGAGGTTAGCGATCAGGGGTGTAGGGGGTAGGGGTTAGGGGGTTAGAGTTAAAGGTAGGGTGAGGGTTTAGAGATTGGGGTTTAGGGTTGGGGGTAAGA
>JALNIE010000321.1:12500-13850 GCA_026122505.1 Aldabrachelys gigantea
AACTTAACTTTGGGTTAAGGGTTAGGGTTAGGGTTAGGGTTATTGGGTTAGGGTTAGGGTTAAGGGTTAAGGGTTTGTTTGGGTTACGTTGGGTTAACTGTTAACTTAATTAGGGTTAAGGGTTAGGGTTAGGGTTACTTTAACTTTGGGTTAGGGTTTACTTGGGTTAGGGGTTAGTTAGGGTTTGGTTAACTTAGGGTTAGGGTTGGTTAACTTTAATTACGTTAGGGTTTAGGGTTAGGGTTGGTTACTTAGGGTTAAGGGTTAGGGTTAGGGTTAGGGTTACTTTAGGTTAGGGTTAGGGTTAGGGTTAAGGGTTTAATAGGTTAGGTTACTTAACTTTAGGGTAGGGAAGGGTTAACTTTTAACGTTAAGGGTTAGGGTTAGGGTTAACTTTAGGGTTAAGGGTTAACTTTACTTGTTACTTTACTTTGTTAGGGTTAGGGTTAGGGTTAGGGTTAGGGTTTTAGGGTTAGGGTTGTTAGGGTTAACTTTAACTTTTTACTGTTACGGTTAGGGTTTTACGTTACTTTTAGGGTTTTAACGTTAAGGGTTTACGTTAGGGTTAACTTTTTAGGGTTAACTTGAACTTTGGGTTAGGTTTAACTTTACGGTTAACTTTAACTTTAACTTTAGGGTTAACGTTAGGTTTTAAGGGTTTTTAGGTTAGGGTTAACTTTTAGGGTTAGGGTTAACTTTAAGGGTTTTGGTTTTTTAGGGTTTGGGTTACTTTAACTTTACTTTAGGGTTTTACTTTAACTTTAATTTAAGGGTTTACTTGTTAAGGGTTACTTTTTTTTCTTTAGGGTTAACTGTAACTTTTACTTTAGGGTTTAGGGTTAGGGTTAACGTTGTTTTAGGGTTAACGTTACTTAACTTTAAGGGTTTAACTTTAACGTTTTTAGGGTTAACTTTAGGGTTAGTGTTGTTTAGGGTTAGGGTTGGGTTTTACTTTTAAGGGTTTTAACGTTATTAAACTTTTAAGGGTTAACTTTAAGGGTTTTAACTTTAGGGGTTGTTTTAGGGTTGTTTTAACTTTACTTGTTAACTTTACTTAACTTTAAGGGTTAAGGGTTAACGTTTTTTAGCTTTTTAACGTTATTAGGTTTTAGGGTTACTTTTTAGGTTACTTTGGGTTTTTAACTTTAACTTTACGTTTTTAGGGTTAGGGTTATTTTTAACTTTGGGGTTGTTACTGTTACTTTAAGGGTTATTACTGTAACGTTAACTTTTTACTTGTACTTTAACTTTAAGGGTTACTTTTTACTTTGGGTTTGAACTAACGTTAGGTTACTTTTTACTTTGGGTTAACTGGTTGTTACTTAAGGGTTAACGTTAACTTTTACTTTA
>JALNIE010000323.1:0-77324 GCA_026122505.1 Aldabrachelys gigantea
AGCTGGGCGATAGGGGGCCTGTGGACGCGACAGTGGGCGTTAGGGGGCCTGTGGACCCGTTGGTAGGCGTCAGGGGGCCTGAGGTCCTCCGGAGCTGAGCGTTAGGGGGCCTGTGGACCCGATGGTAGGCGTTAGGGGGCCTATGGTCCCCGGAGCTGGGCGTTAGAGAGCCTGTGGAGCCGGTGCTGGGCGTTAGGGGGCCTGTGGACCCTACGGTGGGAGTTAGGGGGCCTGTGGTCCCCGGATCTGGGCGTTAGGGTGCCTGTGGACCCGATGGTTGGCGTTAGTGGCCTGTGGTCCCCGGGCTGGGCGTCAGGGGGCCTGTGGACCCGATTGTTGGGGTAAGGGGGCCTGAGGTCCCCGGAGATGGGCGATAGGGGGCCTGTGGAACCGATGGCGGGCGTTAGGCCTATCGAACCAACGGTAGGCGTTAGGGGGCCTTTGGGCCCGGGAGATAGGCGTCAGGGGTCCTGTGGCCCCGGAGCTGGGCGTCAGGGGGCCTGAGGACCCGAAGGTGGGCGTTGGGGGGCCTGAGGTCCCTGGAGCTGGGCGTTAGGGGGCCTGTGGACCCGATGGTGGGCATTACGGTCTCTGAGGTCCCCGGAGCTGTGCGTCAGGGAGCCTGTGGAACCAATGGTGGGCGTCAGGGGCCCTGTTTTCCTCGGAGCTGGGTGTTAGGGGGCCTATGGACACGATGGGGGGCGTTAGGGGGCCTGAGGTCCCCAGAGCTGGGCGTTAGGGATCCTGTGGACCCGATGGTGGGGTCAGGGAGCCTGAGGTCCCCGGAGCTGGGCATCAGTTGTCCTCTATACCCGAAGGCTGGCGTCAGGGGGCCTGAGGTCCCCGGAGCTGGGCTTCAGGGGGTCTGATGTCCCCGGAGCTGGACGTCAGGGGGCCTGTGGACCCGATGGTAGGCGTCAGGGGGCCTGAGGTCTCCGGAGCTGAGCGTTAGGGGGCCTGTGGACCCGATGGTAGGCGTTAGGGGGGCTGTGGTCCTCGGAGCTCGGTGTTAGGCGGCCTGTGGAACCGATGGTAGGAGTTAGGGGGCCTGTGGTCCCCGGAGCTGGGCGTTAGGGGGCCTGTGTTCCCCGGGCTGGGCGTTAGGGGGCCTGTGGTCCCGATGGTGGGCGTTAGTGGGCTGGTGGTCCCAGGAGCTGGGCGTTAGCGGGCCTGTGGACCCGGAGCTGGGCGTTAGCGCGTCTGAGGGCCCCAGACCTGCGGGTTATGGAGCCTGAGATCCAAGGAACTGGGCGTTAGGGGGCCTGTGGAGCCGGAGCTGGGTGTTAGGGTGCCTGTGGTCCCCGGAGCTGGGCGTTAGGGTGCCTGTTGTCCCGATGGTAGGCGTTAGGGGCTTGTGGTCCCCGGGCTGGGCGTTAGGGGGCCTGAGGACCCGGAGCTGGGCGTTAGGTGGCCTGTGGACCCTATGGGGGGCGTTAGGGGGCCTGAGATCCCCGGAGCTCGGCGTTAGGGGTCCTGTGGACCCGATGGTGGGCGTCAGGGTGGCTGTGGACCCGGAGCTGGGCGTCAGCGGGCCTGAGGTCCCCGGAGCTGTGCATCAGGGGGCCTCTAGACCCGATGGTGTGCGTCAGGGGGCCTGAGGTCCCCGGAGCTGGACGTCAGGGGCCCTGTGGACCCGATGGTGGCGTCAAGGGGCCTGAGGTCCCCGGAGCTGGGCGTTAGGGGGCCTGTGTCCGCGGAGATGGGCGTTAGGGGGCCTGTGGACCCGATGGTAGGCGTTAGGGGGCCTGTGATCCCCGGAACTGGCCGTTAGGGGGCATGTGGACCCGATGGTGGGCCTTAGGGGGTCTGTGGTCCCCGGAGCTGGGCGATAGGGGGCCTGTGGACGCGACAGTGGGCGTTAGGGGGCCTGTGGACCCGTTGGTAGGCGTCAGGGGGCCTGAGGTCTCCGGAGCTGAGCGTTAGGGGGCCTGTGGACCCGATGGTAGGCGTTAGGGGGCCTATGGTCCCCGGAGCTGGGCGTTAGAGAGCCTGTGGAGCCGGTGCTGGGCGTTAGGGGGCCTGTGGACCCTACGGTGGGAGTTAGGGGGCCTGTGGTCCCCGGATCTGGGCGTTAGGGGGACTGTGGACCCGGAGCTGTGCGTTAGGAGGCCTGAGGACCCGAAGGTGGGCGTTGGGGGGCCTGAGTCCCTGGAGCTGTGCGTCAGGGGGCCTGTGGACCCGATGGTGGGCGTCAGGGGGCCTGTTTTCCTCGGAACTGGGTGTTAGGGGGCCTGTGGACACGATGGGGGGCGTTAGGGGGCCTGAGGTCCCCGGAGCTGCGCATCAGGGAGCCTCTATACCCGATGGCTGGCGTCAGGGGGCCTGAGGTCCGCGGAACTGGGCTTCAGGGGGTCTGATGACCCCGGAGCTGGACGTCAGGGGGCCTGTGGACCCGATGGTAGGCGTCAGGGGGCCTGAGGTCTCCGGAGCTGTGCGTTAGGGGGCCTGTGGACCCGATGGTAGGCGTTAGGGGGCCTGTGGTCCCTGGAGCTGGGCGTTAGTAAGCCTGTGAACCCGGTGCTGAGCGTTAGGGGGCCTGTGGACCCTACGGTGGGCGTTAGGGGGCCTGTGGTCCCCGGAGCTGGGCGATAGGGGCTGGACCCGCAGCTGGGCATTAGGGGGTCTGTCGTCCCCGGAGCTGGGCGTTAGGGGGCCTGTGGTCCCCGGAGCTGGGCGATAGGGGCCTGTGGACCCGAAGCTGGGGGTCAAGGGCCCTCTGGACCCGATGGTAGGCGTTAGGGAGCCTGTGGACACGGTGCTGGGCGTTAGGGGGCCTGTGGACCCTACCGTCTGCGTTAGGGGGCCTGTGGTCCCCGCAGCTGGGCGTTAGCCGGCCTGTGGACCCAGAGCTGGGCGTGAGGAGGCCTGTGGACCCCATGGTAGTCGTTAGGGGGCCTGTCGTCCCCGGAGCTGGGCGTTAGGGGGCCTGTGGTAGCCGGAGCTGGGCGATAGGGGGCCTGTGGAACCGATGGTGGGCGTTAGGAGGCCTATCGAACCAATGGTAGGCGTTAGGGGACCTGTGGGCCCCGGAGCTAGGCGTTAGGGGGCCTGTGGCCCCGGAGCTGGGCGTAAGGGGCCTGATGACCCGAAGATGGGCGTTGGGGGGCCTGAGGTCCCTGGAGCTGGGCGTTAGGAGACCTATGGACCCGGAGCTGGGAATTAGGCGGCCTGTGGACCCGATGGTAGGCCTTAGGGGGGCTGTGGTCCCCGGAGCTGGGTGTTAGGGAGCCTGAGTTCCCCGGATCTGAGCTTTAGGGGGCCTGTGGACCCGATGGTGGGCGTTAGGGGGCCTTTGATCCCCGGAGCTGGGCGTTAGGGGGCCTGTGGAACCGGAGCGGAGCGTTAAGGGGCCTGTGAAACCGGAGTTGGGCGTTAGGGGGCCTGTGGACCCGAGTATGGGCGTTAGGGGGCCTGTGGACACGGTGGTTTGCGTTAGGGGGCTTGTGGCCCCGGAGCTGGGCGTTAGGGGGCCTGTGGACCCGATGGTTGGCTTTAGGAGGCCTGTGGTCCCCGGAGCTGGGAGTCAGGAGGCCTGAGGTCCCCAGAGCTGGGCGTTAGGGGGGCCTCTGGACCCGATGGTGGGCGTTAGGGGGCCTGTGGTCCCTGGAGCTGGGCCTTAGGGGTCCTGTGGATCCGGAGCTGGGCGTTAGGGAGCCTGTGGACCCGATGGTAGCCCTTAGGGGGCCTGTGGTCCCTGGAGCTGGGCATTAGGGGGCCTGAGGTCCCCGGTGCTGGGCGTTAGGGGGCCTGTGGACCCGGTGCTGGGCGTTAGGGGGCCTGTGGACCCGGTGCTGGGCGTTAGGGGGCCTGTGGACCCTACGGCGGGCGTTAGGGGGCCTGTGGACTCTACGGTGGGCGTTAGGGGGCCTGTGGTCCCCACAGCTGGGCGTTAGGGAGCCTGAGGTCCCCGGAGCTGGGCGGCAGGGGGCCTGATGACCCGAAGATGGGCGTTGGGGGGCCTGAGGTCCCTGGAGCTGGGCGTTAGGAGACCTATGGACCCGGAGCTGGGCATTAGGCGGCCTGTGGACCCGATAGTAGACCTTACGGGGGCTGTGGTCACCGGAGCTGGGAGTTAGGGAGCCTGAGGTTCCCGGAGCTGGGCGTTAGGGGGCCTGTGGCCCGGATGGTGGGCGTTAGGGGGCATGTGTACCCGATGGTGGGCCTTACGGGGCCTTTGATCCCCGGAGCTGGGTGTTAGGGCGCCTTTGGACCCTGAGCGGAGTGTTAGGGGGACTGTGGACCCGATGGTAGGCGTTGGGGGACCTGTGTTCGAGGGAGCTGGGCGTTAAGGGTCCTGTGAAGCCGGAGCTGGGCGTTAGGGGGCCTGTGGACCCGATGGTGGGCGTTAGGGGGCCTGTGGTCCCCGGAGCTGGGAGTCAGGAGGCCTGAGGTCCCCAGAGCTGGGCGTTAGGGGGCCTGTGGACCCGATGGTAGGCGTTAGGGGGCCTGTGGTCCCCGGAGCTGGGCGATAGGGGGACTTTGGTCCCCGGAGCTGGGCGTTAGGGGGCCTGTGGACCCGATAGTGGGCGTTTGGGGGCCTATGGACCGGATGTTAGGCGTCAGGGGGCCTGAGGTCTCCGGAGCTGAGCGTTAGGGGGACTGTGGACCCGATGGTAGGCGTTGGGGGACCTGTGTTCCAGGGAGCTGGGCGTTAAGGGGCCTGTGAACCCGGAGCTGGGCGTTAGGGAGCCTGTGGACCCGGTGCTAGGTGTTAGGAGGCCTGTGGACCCTACGGTGGGCGTTAGGGGACCTGTGGTCTTTTCAGCTGGGCGTTAGGGGGCCTGTGGACCCAGAGCTGGGCGTTAGGGGGCCTGTGGACCCGATGGTAGTCGTTAGGGGTCCTGTGGTCCCCGGAGCTGGGCGTTAGGGGGCCTGTGGAACCGATGGTGGGCGTTAGGAGGCCTATGGACCCGATGGTAGGCGCTAGGGGGCCTGTGGTCCCCGGAGCTAGGCCTTAGGGGTCCTGTGGACCCGGAGCTGGGAGATAGGGGGCCTGTAGACCCGCAGCTGGGGGTTAAGGGCTCTGTGGTCCCGATGGTAGGCGTTAGGGGGCCTGTGGTCCGCGGAGCTGGGTGTTAGGGGGCCTGTGGTCCCCGGAGCTGGGCGTTAGGGAGCCTGTGGACCTTACCGTCTGCGTTAGGGGGCCTGTGGTACCCGGAGCTGGGCGATAGGGGGCCTGTGGAACCGATGGCGGGCGTTAGGCCTATCGAACCAATGGTAGGCGTTAGGGGGCCTTTGGGCCCGGGAGATAGGCGTCAGGGGTCCTGTGGCCCCGGAGCTGGGCGTCAGGGGGCCTGAGGACCCGAAGGTGGGCGTTGGGGGGCCTGAGGTCCCTGGAGCTGGGCGTTAGGGGGCCTGTGGACCCGATGGTGGGCATTACGGTCTCTGAGGTCCCCGGAGCTGTGCGTCAGGGAGCCTGTGGAACCAATGGTGGGCGTCAGGGGCCCTGTTTTCCTCGGAGCTGGGTGTTAGGGGGCCTATGGACACGATGGGGGGCGTTAGGGGGCCTGAGGTCCCCAGAGCTGGGCGTTAGGGATCCTGTGGACCCGATGGTGGGGTCAGGGAGCCTGAGGTCCCCGGAGCTGGGCATCAGTTGTCCTCTATACCCGAAGGCTGGCGTCAGGGGGCCTGAGGTCCCCGGAGCTGGGCTTCAGGGGGTCTGATGTCCCCGGAGCTGGACGTCAGGGGGCCTGTGGACCCGATGGTAGGCGTCAGGGGGCCTGAGGTCTCCGGAGCTGAGCGTTAGGGGGCCTGTGGACCCGATGGTAGGCGTTAGGGGGGCTGTGGTCCTCGGAGCTCGGTGTTAGGCGGCCTGTGGAACCGATGGTAGGAGTTAGGGGGCCTGTGGTCCCCGGAGCTGGACGTTAGGTGGCCTGTGTTCCCCGGGCTGGGCGTTAGGGGGCCTGTGGTCCCGATGGTGGGCGTTAGTGGGCTGGTGGTCCCAGGAGCTGGGCGTTAGCGGGCCTGTGGACCCGGAGCTGGGCGTTAGCGCGTCTGAGGGCCCCAGACCTGGGGGTTATGGAGCCTGAGATCCAAGGAACTGGGCGTTAGGGGGCCTGTGGAGCCGGAGCTGGGTGTTAGGGTGCCTGTGGTCCCCGGAGCTGGGCGTTAGGGTGCCTGTTGTCCCGATGGTAGGCGTTAGGGGCTTGTGGTCCCCGGGCTGGGCGTTAGGGGGCCTGAGGACCCGGAGCTGGGCGTTAGGTGGCCTGTGGACCCTATGGGGGGCGTTAGGGGGCCTGAGATCCCCGGAGCTCGGCGTTAGGGGTCCTGTGGACCCGATGGTGGGCGTCAGGGTGGCTGTGGACCCGGAGCTGGGCGTCAGCGGGCCTGAGGTCCCCGGAGCTGTGCATCAGGGGGCCTCTAGACCCGATGGTGTGCGTCAGGGGGCCTGAGGTCCCCGGAGCTGGACGTCAGGGGCCCTGTGGACCCGATGGTGGCGTCAAGGGGCCTGAGGTCCCCGGAGCTGGGCGTTAGGGGGCCTGTGTCCGCGGAGATGGGCGTTAGGGGGCCTGTGGACCCGATGGTAGGCGTTAGGGGGCCTGTGATCCCCGGAACTGGCCGTTAGGGGGCATGTGGACCCGATGGTGGGCCTTAGGGGGTCTGTGGTCCCCGGAGCTGGGCGATAGGGGGCCTGTGGACGCGACAGTGGGCGTTAGGGGGCCTGTGGACCCGTTGGTAGGCGTCAGGGGGCCTGAGGTCTCCGGAGCTGAGCGTTAGGGGGCCTGTGGACCCGATGGTAGGCGTTAGGGGGCCTATGGTCCCCGGAGCTGGGCGTTAGAGAGCCTGTGGAGCCGGTGCTGGGCGTTAGGGGGCCTGTGGACCCTACGGTGGGAGTTAGGGGGCCTGTGGTCCCCGGATCTGGGCGTTAGGGGGACTGTGGACCCGGAGCTGTGCGTTAGGGGGCCTGAGGACCCGAAGGTGGGCGTTGGGGGGCCTGAGTCCCTGGAGCTGTGCGTCAGGGGGCCTGTGGACCCGATGGTGGGCGTCAGGGGGCCTGTTTTCCTCGGAACTGGGTGTTAGGGGGCCTGTGGACACGATGGGGGGCGTTAGGGGGCCTGAGGTCCCCGGAGCTGCGCATCAGGGAGCCTCTATACCCGATGGCTGGCGTCAGGGGGCCTGAGGTCCGCGGAACTGGGCTTCAGGGGGTCTGATGACCCCGGAGCTGGACGTCAGGGGGCCTGTGGACCCGATGGTAGGCGTCAGGGGGCCTGAGGTCTCCGGAGCTGAGCGTTAGGGGGCCTGTGGACCCGATGGTAGGCGTTAGGGGGCCTGTGGTCCCTGGAGCTGGGCGTTAGTAAGCCTGTGAACCCGGTGCTGAGCGTTAGGGGGCCTGTGGACCCTACGGTGGGCGTTAGGGGGCCTGTGGTCCCCGGAGCTGGGCGTTAGGGGGACTGAGGCCCCGGACCTGGGCGTTAGGGGGCCTGAGATCCCAGGAGAAGGCGTTAGGGTTCCTGTGGTCCCGATGGTAGGCGTTAGGGGCCTGTGGTCCCCGGGGTGGGCGTTAGGTGGCCTGAGAACCCGGAGCTGGGCGTTAGGGGGCCTGTGGACCCGATGGTAGGCGTTAGGGGGCCTGTGGTGTCCGGAGCTGAGTGTTAAGGGGCCTGTGGTCCCCGAGCTGGGCGTTAGGGGGCCTGAGGACCCGAAGGTGGGCGTTGGGGGGCCTGAGGTCCCTGGAGCTGGGCGTTAGGGGGCCTGTGGACCCGATGGTGGGCATTACGGTCTCTGAGGTCCCCGGAGCTGTGCGTCAGGGAGCCTGTGGAACCAATGGTGGGCGTCAGGGGCCCTGTTTTCCTCGGAGCTGGGTGTTAGGGGGCCTATGGACACGATGGGGGGCGTTAGGGGGCCTGAGGTCCCCAGAGCTGGGCGTTAGGGATCCTGTGGACCCGATGGTGGGGTCAGGGAGCCTGAGGTCCCCGGAGCTGGGCATCAGTTGTCCTCTATACCCGAAGGCTGGCGTCAGGGGGCCTGAGGTCCCCGGAGCTGGGCTTCAGGGGGTCTGATGTCCCCGGAGCTGGACGTCAGGGGGCCTGTGGACCCGATGGTAGGCGTCAGGGGGCCTGAGGTCTCCGGAGCTGAGCGTTAGGGGGCCTGTGGACCCGATGGTAGGCGTTAGGGGGGCTGTGGTCCTCGGAGCTCGGTGTTAGGCGGCCTGTGGAACCGATGGTAGGAGTTAGGGGGCCTGTGGTCCCCGGAGCTGGGCGTTAGGTGGCCTGTGTTCCCCGGGCTGGGCGTTAGGGGGCCTGTGGTCCCGATGGTGGGCGTTAGTGGGCTGGTGGTCCCAGGAGCTGGGCGTTAGCGGGCCTGTGGACCCGGAGCTGGGCGTTAGCGCGTCTGAGGGCCCCAGACCTGGGGGTTATGGAGCCTGAGATCCAAGGAACTGGGCGTTAGGGGGCCTGTGGAGCCGGAGCTGGGTGTTAGGGTGCCTGTGGTCCCCGGAGCTGGGCGTTAGGGTGCCTGTTGTCCCGATGGTAGGCGTTAGGGGCTTGTGGTCCCCGGGCTGGGCGTTAGGGGGCCTGAGGACCCGGAGCTGGGCGTTAGGTGGCCTGTGGACCCTATGGGGGGCGTTAGGGGGCCTGAGATCCCCGGAGCTCGGCGTTAGGGGTCCTGTGGACCCGATGGTGGGCGTCAGGGTGGCTGTGGACCCGGAGCTGGGCGTCAGCGGGCCTGAGGTCCCCGGAGCTGTGCATCAGGGGGCCTCTAGACCCGATGGTGTGCGTCAGGGGGCCTGAGGTCCCCGGAGCTGGACGTCAGGGGCCCTGTGGACCCGATGGTGGCGTCAAGGGGCCTGAGGTCCCCGGAGCTGGGCGTTAGGGGGCCTGTGTCCGCGGAGATGGGCGTTAGGGGGCCTGTGGACCCGATGGTAGGCGTTAGGGGGCCTGTGATCCCCGGAACTGGCCGTTAGGGGGCATGTGGACCCGATGGTGGGCCTTAGGGGGTCTGTGGTCCCCGGAGCTGGGCGATAGGGGGCCTGTGGACGCGACAGTGGGCGTTAGGGGGCCTGTGGACCCGTTGGTAGGCGTCAGGGGGCCTGAGGTCTCCGGAGCTGAGCGTTAGGGGGCCTGTGGACCCGATGGTAGGCGTTAGGGGGCCTATGGTCCCCGGAGCTGGGCGTTAGAGAGCCTGTGGAGCCGGTGCTGGGCGTTAGGGGGCCTGTGGACCCTACGGTGGGAGTTAGGGGGCCTGTGGTCCCCGGATCTGGGCGTTAGGGGGACTGTGGACCCGGAGCTGTGCGTTAGGGGGCCTGAGGACCCGAAGGTGGGCGTTGGGGGGCCTGAGTCCCTGGAGCTGTGCGTCAGGGGGCCTGTGGACCCGATGGTGGGCGTCAGGGGGCCTGTTTTCCTCGGAACTGGGTGTTAGGGGGCCTGTGGACACGATGGGGGGCGTTAGGGGGCCTGAGGTCCCCGGAGCTGCGCATCAGGGAGCCTCTATACCCGATGGCTGGCGTCAGGGGGCCTGAGGTCCGCGGAACTGGGCTTCAGGGGGTCTGATGACCCCGGAGCTGGACGTCAGGGGGCCTGTGGACCCGATGGTAGGCGTCAGGGGGCCTGAGGTCTCCGGAGCTGTGCGTTAGGGGGCCTGTGGACCCGATGGTAGGCGTTAGGGGGCCTGTGGTCCCTGGAGCTGGGCGTTAGTAAGCCTGTGAACCCGGTGCTGAGCGTTAGGGGGCCTGTGGACCCTACGGTGGGCGTTAGGGGGCCTGTGGTCCCCGGAGCTGGGCGATAGGGGCTGGACCCGCAGCTGGGCGTTAGGGGGTCTGTCGTCCCCGGAGCTGGGCGTTAGGGGGCCTGTGGTCCCCGGAGCTGGGCGATAGGGGCCTGTGGACCCGAAGCTGGGGGTCAAGGGCCCTCTGGACCCGATGGTAGGCGTTAGGGAGCCTGTGGACACGGTGCTGGGCGTTAGGGGGCCTGTGGACCCTACCGTCTGCGTTAGGGGGCCTGTGGTCCCCGCAGCTGGGCGTTAGCCGGCCTGTGGACCCAGAGCTGGGCGTGAGGAGGCCTGTGGACCCCATGGTAGTCGTTAGGGGGCCTGTCGTCCCCGGAGCTGGGCGTTAGGGGGCTTGTGGACCCGGAGCTGGGCGTTAGGGGGCCTGTGGTAGCCTGAGCTGGGCGATAGGGGGCCTGTGGAACCGATGGTGGGCGTTAGGAGGCCTATCGAACCAATGGTAGGCGTTAGGGGACCTGTGGGCCCCGGAGCTAGGCGTTAGGGGGCCTGTGGCCCCGGAGCTGGGCGTAAGGGGCCTGATGACCCGAAGATGGGCGTTGGGGGGCCTGAGGTCCCTGGAGCTGGGCGTTAGGAGACCTATGGACCCGGAGCTGGGAATTAGGCGGCCTGTGGACCCGATGGTAGGCCTTAGGGGGGCTGTGGTCCCCCGAGCTGGGTGTTAGGGAGCCTGAGTTCCCCGGATCTGAGCTTTAGGGGGCCTGTGGACCCGATGGTGGGCGTTAGGGGGCCTTTGATCCCCGGAGCTGGGCGTTAGGGGGCCTGTGGAACCGGAGCGGAGCGTTAAGGGGCCTGTGAAACCGGAGTTGGGCGTTAGGGGGCCTGTGGACCCGAGTATGGGCGTTAGGGGGCCTGTGGACACGGTGGTTTGCGTTAGGGGGCTTGTGGCCCCGGAGCTGGGCGTTAGGGGGCCTGTGGACCCGATGGTTGGCTTTAGGAGGCCTGTGGTCCCCGGAGCTGGGAGTCAGGAGGCCTGAGGTCCCCAGAGCTGGGCGTTAGGGGGCCTCTGGACCCGATGGTGGGCGTTAGGGGGCCTGTGGTCCCTGGAGCTGGGCCTTAGGGGTCCTGTGGAGCCGGAGCTGGGCGTTAGGGAGCCTGTGGACCCGATGGTAGCCCTTAGGGGGCCTGTGGTCCCTGGAGCTGGGCATTAGGGGGCCTGAGGTCCCCGGAGTTGGGCGTTAGGGGGCCTGTGGACCCGGTGCTGGGCGTTAGGGGGCCTGTGGACCCGGTGCTGGGCGTTAGGGGGCCTGTGGACCCTACGGCGGGCGTTAGGGGGCCTGTGGACTCTACGGTGGGCGTTAGGGGGCCTGTGGTCCCCACAGCTGGGCGTTAGGGAGCCTGAGGTCCCCGGAGCTGGGCGGCAGGGGGCCTGATGACCCGAAGATGGGCGTTGGGGGGCCTGAGGTCCCTGGAGCTGGGCGTTAGGAGACCTATGGACCCGGAGCTGGGCATTAGGCGGCCTGTGGACCCGATAGTAGACCTTACGGGGGCTGTGGTCACCGGAGCTGGGAGTTAGGGAGCCTGAGGTTCCCGGAGCTGGGCGTTAGGGGGCCTGTGGACCGGATGGTGGGCGTTAGAGGGCCTGTGTACCCGATGGTGGGCCTTACGGGGCCTGTGGTCCCCGGATCTGGGCGTTAGGGTGCCTGTGGACCCGATGGTTGGCGTTAGTGGCCTGTGGTCCCCGGGCTGGGCGTCAGGGGGCCTGTGGACCCGATTGTTGGGGTAAGGGGGCCTGAGGTCCCCGGAGATGGGCGATAGGGGGTCTGTGGTCTCGATGGAGGCGTCAGGGGGCCTGAGGTCCCCGGAGCTGGGTCTTAGGGGCCTGTGGACTCGATCGAGGCGTCAGGGTGCCTGAGGTCGCCGGAGCTGGGCGTTAGGGGGCCTGAGGACCCGAAGGTGGGCGTTAGTGGGCCTGAGGTCTCTGGATCTGGGCGTTAGGGGGCCTGTGGACCCGATGGTGGGCGTCAGGGGGCCTGAGGTCCCCGGACCTGGGAGTTAGGAGGGCTGAGGTCCCCGGACCTGGGATTTAGTGGGCCTGTGGAGCCGATTGCGGGCGGGAGGGGGCCTGTGGTCCCCTGATCTGGGCGTTAGGGGACCTGTGGACCCGGAGCTGGGTCTTAGGGGGCCTTTGGACCCGATGGTGGGCGTTAGGGGGCCTGTGGCCCGGATGGTGGGCGTTAGGGGGCATGTGTACCCGATGGTGGGCCTTACGGGGCCTTTGATCCCCGGAGCTGGGTGTTAGGGCGCCTTTGGACCCTGAGCGGAGTGTTAGGGGGACTGTGGACCCGATGGTAGGCGTTGGGGGACCTGTGTTCGAGGGAGCTGGGCGTTAAGGGTCCTGTGAAGCCGGAGCTGGGCGTTAGGGGGCCTGTGGACCCGATGGTGGGCGTTAGGGGGCCTGTGGTCCCCGGAGCTGGGAGTCAGGAGGCCTGAGGTCCCCAGAGCTGGGCGTTAGGGGGCCTGTGGACCCGATGGTAGGCGTTAGGGGGCCTGTGGTCCCCGGAGCTGGGCGATAGGGGGACTTTGGTCCCCGGAGCTGGGCGTTAGGGGGCCTGTGGACCCGATAGTGGGCGTTTGGGGGCCTATGGACCGGATGTTAGGCGTCAGGGGGCCTGAGGTCTCCGGAGCTGAGCGTTAGGGGGACTGTGGACCCGATGGTAGGCGTTGGGGGACCTGTGTTCCAGGGAGCTGGGCGTTAAGGGGCCTGTGAACCCGGAGCTGGGCGTTAGGGAGCCTGTGGACCCGGTGCTAGGTGTTAGGAGGCCTGTGGACCCTACGGTGGGCGTTAGGGGACCTGTGGTCTTTTCAGCTGAGCGTTAGGGGGCCTGTGGACCCGATGGTAGTCGTTAGGGGTCCTGTGGTCCCCGGAGCTGGGCGTTAGGGGGCCTGTGGAACCGATGGTGGGCGTTAGGAGGCCTATGGACCCGATGGTAGGCGCTAGGGGGCCTGTGGTCCCCGGAGCTAGGCCTTAGGGGTCCTGTGGACCCGGAGCTGGGAGATAGGGGGCCTGTAGACCCGCAGCTGGGGGTTAAGGGCTCTGTGGTCCCGATGGTAGGCGTTAGGGGGCCTGTGGTCCGCGGAGCTGGGTGTTAGGGGGCCTGTGGTCCCCGGAGCTGGGCGTTAGGGAGCCTGTGGACCTTACCGTCTGCGTTAGGGGGCCTGTGGTCCCCGCAGCTGGGCGTTAGGGGGCCTGTGGTACCCGGAGCTGGGCGATAGGGGGCCTGTGGAACCGATGGCGGGCGTTAGGCCTATCGAACCAATGGTAGGCGTTAGGGGGCCTTTGGGCCCGGGAGATAGGCGTCAGGGGTCCTGTGGCCCCGGAGCTGGGCGTCAGGGGGCCTGAGGACCCGAAGGTGGGCGTTGGGGGGCCTGAGGTCCCTGGAGCTGGGCGTTAGGGGGCCTGTGGACCCGATGGTGGGCATTACGGTCTCTGAGGTCCCCGGAGCTGTGCGTCAGGGAGCCTGTGGAACCAATGGTGGGCGTCAGGGGCCCTGTTTTCCTCGGAGCTGGGTGTTAGGGGGCCTATGGACACGATGGGGGGCGTTAGGGGGCCTGAGGTCCCCAGAGCTGGGCGTTAGGGATCCTGTGGACCCGATGGTGGGGTCAGGGAGCCTGAGGTCCCCGGAGCTGGGCATCAGTTGTCCTCTATACCCGAAGGCTGGCGTCAGGGGGCCTGAGGTCCCCGGAGCTGGGCTTCAGGGGGTCTGATGTCCCCGGAGCTGGACGTCAGGGGGCCTGTGGACCCGATGGTAGGCGTCAGGGGGCCTGAGGTCTCCGGAGCTGAGCGTTAGGGGGCCTGTGGACCCGATGGTAGGCGTTAGGGGGGCTGTGGTCCTCGGAGCTCGGTGTTAGGCGGCCTGTGGAACCGATGGTAGGAGTTAGGGGGCCTGTGGTCCCCGGAGCTGGGCGTTAGGGGGCCTGTGTTCCCCGGGCTGGGCGTTAGGGGGCCTGTGGTCCCGATGGTGGGCGTTAGTGGGCTGGTGGTCCCAGGAGCTGGGCGTTAGCGGGCCTGTGGACCCGGAGCTGGGCGTTAGCGCGTCTGAGGGCCCCAGACCTGGGGGTTATGGAGCCTGAGATCCAAGGAACTGGGCGTTAGGGGGCCTGTGGAGCCGGAGCTGGGTGTTAGGGTGCCTGTGGTCCCCGGAGCTGGGCGTTAGGGTGCCTGTTGTCCCGATGGTAGGCGTTAGGGGCTTGTGGTCCCCGGGCTGGGCGTTAGGGGGCCTGAGGACCCGGAGCTGGGCGTTAGGTGGCCTGTGGACCCTATGGGGGGCGTTAGGGGGCCTGAGATCCCCGGAGCTCGGCGTTAGGGGTCCTGTGGACCCGATGGTGGGCGTCAGGGTGGCTGTGGACCCGGAGCTGGGCGTCAGCGGGCCTGAGGTCCCCGGAGCTGTGCATCAGGGGGCCTCTAGACCCGATGGTGTGCGTCAGGGGGCCTGAGGTCCCCGGAGCTGGACGTCAGGGGCCCTGTGGACCCGATGGTGGCGTCAAGGGGCCTGAGGTCCCCGGAGCTGGGCGTTAGGGGGCCTGTGTCCGCGGAGATGGGCGTTAGGGGGCCTGTGGACCCGATGGTAGGCGTTAGGGGGCCTGTGATCCCCGGAACTGGCCGTTAGGGGGCATGTGGACCCGATGGTGGGCCTTAGGGGGTCTGTGGTCCCCGGAGCTGGGCGATAGGGGGCCTGTGGACGCGACAGTGGGCGTTAGGGGGCCTGTGGACCCGTTGGTAGGCGCCAGGGGGCCTGAGGTCTCCGGAGCTGAGCGTTAGGGGGCCTGTGGACCCGATGGTAGGCGTTAGGGAGCCTATGGTCCCCGGAGCTGGGCGTTAGAGAGCCTGTGGAGCCGGTGCTGGGCGTTAGGGGGCCTGTGGACCCGGTGCTGGGCGTTAGGGGGCCTGTGGACCCGGTGCTGGGCGTTAGGGGGCCTGTGGACCCTACGGCGGGCGTTAGGGGGCCTGTGGACTCTACGGTGGGCGTTAGGGGGCCTGTGGTCCCCACAGCTGGGCGTTAGGGAGCCTGAGGTCTCCGGAGCTGGGCGGCAGGGGGCCTGATGACCCGAAGATGGGCGTTGGGGGGCCTGAGGTCCCTGGAGCTGGGCGTTAGGAGACCTATGGACCCGGAGCTGGGCATTAGGCGGCCTGTGGACCCGATAGTAGACCTTACGGGGGCTGTGGTCACCGGAGCTGGGAGTTAGGGAGCCTGAGGTTCCCGGAGCTGGGCGTTAGGGGGCCTGTGGACCGGATGGTGGGCGTTAGGGGGCCTGTGTACCCGATGGTGGGCCTTACGGGGCCTGTGGTCCCCGGATCTGGGCGTTAGGGTGCCTGTGGACCCGATGGTTGGCGTTAGTGGCCTGTGGTCCCCGGGCTGGGCGTCAGGGGGCCTGTGGACCCGATTGTTGGGGTAAGGGGGCCTGAGGTCCCCGGAGATGGGCGATAGGGGGCCTGTGGTCTCGATGGAGGCGTCAGGGGGCCTGAGGTCCCCGGAGCTGGGTCTTAGGGGCCTGTGGACTCGATCGAGGCGTCAGGGTGCCTGAGGTCGCCGGAGCTGGGCGTTAGGGGGCCTGAGGACCCGAAGGTGGGCGTTAGTGGGCCTGAGGTCTCTGGATCTGGGCGTTAGGGGGCCTGTGGACCCGATGGTGGGCGTCAGGGGGCCTGAGGTCCCCGGACCTGGGAGTTAGGAGGGCTGAGGTCCCCGGACCTGGGATTTAGTGGGCCTGTGGAGCCGATTGCGGGCGGGAGGGGGCCTGTGGTCCCCTGATCTGGGCGTTAGGGGACCTGTGGACCCGGAGCTGGGTCTTAGGGGGCCTTTGGACCCGATGGTGGGCGTTAGGGGGCCTGTGGACCCGGAGCTGGGAGTTAGGGGTCCTGTGGATCCGGAGCTCGGCGTTTGGGGGCCTGAGGTCCCCAGAGCTGGGCGTTAGGGGCCCTGTGGATACGGTGGTGGGCGATAGTGGCCCTTGAGACCCTATGGTCGGCGTTAGGGATCCTGTGGTCCCCAGAGCTGGTCGTTAGGGGGACTGTGGCCCCGGAACTGGGCGTTAGGGGGACTGTGGCCCCGGAGCTGGGCATTAGGCGGCCTGTGGACCCGATAGTAGACCTTACGGGGGCTGTGGTCACCGGAGCTGGGAGTTAGGGAGCCTGAGGTTCCCGGAGCTGGGCGTTAGGGGGCCTGTGGCCCGGATGGTGGGCGTTAGGGGGCATGTGTACCCGATGGTGGGCCTTACGGGGCCTTTGATCCCCGGAGCTGGGTGTTAGGGCGCCTTTGGACCCTGAGCGGAGTGTTAGGGGGACTGTGGACCCGATGGTAGGCGTTGGGGGACCTGTGTTCGAGGGAGCTGGGCGTTAAGGGTCCTGTGAAGCCGGAGCTGGGCGTTAGGGGGCCTGTGGACCCGATGGTGGGCGTTAGGGGGCCTGTGGTCCCCGGAGCTGGGAGTCAGGAGGCCTGAGGTCCCCAGAGCTGGGCGTTAGGGGGCCTGTGGACCCGATGGTAGGCGTTAGGGGGCCTGTGGTCCCCGGAGCTGGGCGATAGGGGGACTTTGGTCCCCGGAGCTGGGCGTTAGGGGGCCTGTGGACCCGATAGTGGGCGTTTGGGGGCCTATGGACCGGATGTTAGGCGTCAGGGGGCCTGAGGTCTCCGGAGCTGAGCGTTAGGGGGACTGTGGACCCGATGGTAGGCGTTGGGGGACCTGTGTTCGAGGGAGCTGGGCGTTAAGGGTCCTGTGAAGCCGGAGCTGGGGGTTAAGGGCTCTGTGGTCCCGATGGTAGGCGTTAGGGGGCCTGTGGTCCGCGGAGCTGGGTGTTAGGGGGCCTGTGGTCCCCGGAGCTGGGCGTTAGGAAGCCTGTGGACCTTACCGTCTGCGTTAGGGGGCCTGTGGTCCCCGCAGCTGGGCGTTAGGGGGCCTGTGGTACCCGGAGCTGGGCGATAGGGGGCCTGTGGAACCGATGGCGGGCGTTAGGCCTATCGAACCAATGGTAGGCGTTAGGGGGCCTTTGGGCCCGGGAGATAGGCGTCAGGGGTCCTGTGGCCCCGGAGCTGGGCGTCAGGGGGCCTGAGGACCCGAAGGTGGGCGTTGGGGGGCCTGAGGTCCCTGGAGCTGGGCGTTAGGGGGCCTGTGGACCCGATGGTGGGCATTACGGTCTCTGAGGTCCCCGGAGCTGTGCGTCAGGGAGCCTGTGGAACCAATGGTGGGCGTCAGGGGCCCTGTTTTCCTCGGAGCTGGGTGTTAGGGGGCCTATGGACACGATGGGGGGCGTTAGGGGGCCTGAGGTCCCCAGAGCTGGGCGTTAGGGATCCTGTGGACCCGATGGTGGGGTCAGGGAGCCTGAGGTCCCCGGAGCTGGGCATCAGTTGTCCTCTATACCCGAAGGCTGGCGTCAGGGGGCCTGAGGTCCCCGGAGCTGGGCTTCAGGGGGTCTGATGTCCCCGGAGCTGGACGTCAGGGGGCCTGTGGACCCGATGGTAGGCGTCAGGGGGCCTGAAGTCTCCGGAGCTGAGCGTTAGGGGGCCTGTGGACACGATGGTAGGCGTTAGGGGGGCTGTGGTCCTCGGAGCTCGGTGTTAGGCGGCCTGTGGAACCGATGGTAGGAGTTAGGGGGCCTGTGGTCCCCGGAGCTGGGCGTTAGGGGGCCTGTGTTCCCCGGGCTGGGCGTTAGGGGGCCTGTGGTCCCGATGGTGGGCGTTAGTGGGCTGGTGGTCCCAGGAGCTGGGCGTTAGCGGGCCTGTGGACCCGGAGCTGGGCGTTAGCGCGTCTGAGGGCCCCAGACCTGGGGGTTATGGAGCCTGAGATCCAAGGAACTGGGCGTTAGGGGGCCTGTGGAGCCGGAGCTGGGTGTTAGGGTGCCTGTGGTCCCCGGAGCTGGGCGTTAGGGTGCCTGTTGTCCCGATGGTAGGCGTTAGGGGCTTGTGGTCCCCGGGCTGGGCGTTAGGGGGCCTGAGGACCCGGAGCTGGGCGTTAGGTGGCCTGTGGACCCTATGGGGGGCGTTAGGGGGCCTGAGATCCCCGGAGCTCGGCGTTAGGGGTCCTGTGGACCCGATGGTGGGCGTCAGGGTGGCTGTGGACCCGGAGCTGGGCGTCAGCGGGCCTGAGGTCCCCGGAGCTGTGCATCAGGGGGCCTCTAGACCCGATGGTGTGCGTCAGGGGGCCTGAGGTCCCCGGAGCTGGACGTCAGGGGCCCTGTGGACCCGATGGTGGTGTCAAGGGGCCTGAGGTCCCCGGAGCTGGGCGTTAGGGGGCCTGTGTCCGCGGAGATGGGCGTTAGGGGGCCTGTGGACCCGATGGTAGGCGTTAGGGGGCCTGTGATCCCCGGAACTGGCCGTTAGGGGGCATGTGGACCCGATGGTGGGCCTTAGGGGGTCTGTGGTCCCCGGAGCTGGGCGATAGGGGGCCTGTGGACGCGACAGTGGGCGTTAGGGGGCCTGTGGACCCGTTGGTAGGCGTCAGGGGGCCTGAGGTCTCCGGAGCTGAGCGTTAGGGGGCCTGTGGACCCGATGGTAGGCGTTAGGGGGCCTATGGTCCCCGGAGCTGGGCGTTAGAGAGCCTGTGGAGCCGGTGCTGGGCGTTAGGGGGCCTGTGGACCCTACGGTGGGAGTTAGGGGGCCTGTGGTCCCCGGATCTGGGCGTTAGGGGGACTGTGGACCCGGAGCTGTGCGTTAGGGGGCCTGAGGACCCGAAGGTGGGCGTCGGGGGGCCTGAGTCCCTGGAGCTGTGCGTCAGGGGGCCTGTGGACCCGATGGTGGGCGTCAGGGGGCCTGTTTTCCTCGGAACTGGGTGTTAGGGGTCCTGTGGACACGATGGGGGGCGTTAGGGGGCCTGAGGTCCCCGGAGCTGCGCATCAGGGAGCCTCTATACCCGATGGCTGGCGTCAGGGGGCCTGAGGTCCGCGGAACTGGGCTTCAGGGGGTCTGATGACCCCGGAGCTGGACGTCAGGGGGCCTGTGGACCCGATGGTAGGCGTCAGGGGGCCTGAGGTCTCCGGAGCTGAGCGTTAGGGGGCCTGTGGACCCGATGGTAGGCGTTAGGGGGCCTGTGGTCCCTGGAGCTGGGCGTTAGTAAGCCTGTGAACCCGGTGCTGAGCGTTAGGGGGCCTGTGGACCCTACGGTGGGCGTTAGGGGGCCTGTGGTCCCCGGAGCTGGGCGTTAGGGGGACTGAGGCCCCGGACCTGGGCGTTAGGGGGCCTGAGATCCCAGGAGAAGGCGTTAGGGTTCCTGTGGTCCCGATGGTAGGCGTTAGGGGCCTGTGGTCCCCGGGGTGGGCGTTAGGTGGCCTGAGAACCCGGAGCTGGGCGTTAGGGGGCCTGTGGACCCGATGGTAGGCGTTAGGGGGCCTGTGGTGTCCGGAGCTGAGTGTTAAGGGGCCTGTGGTCCCCGAGCTGGGCGTTAGGGGGCCTGTGGTCCCGATAGTGGGAGTTAGTGGGCCTGTGGACCCGTAGCTGGGTGTTAGGAGGCCTGTGGAACTGGAGCTGTTCGTTAGGGGGCCTGAGGGCCCCAGACGTGGGCGTTAGGGGGCCTGAGATCAAAGAAGCTGGGCGTTAGGGAGCCTGTGGAGCCGGAGCTGGGTGTTAGGGTGCCTGTTGTCCCGCTGGTAGGCGTTAGGGGGCCTGTGGACCCGATGGTGGGCGTTAGGAGGCCTGTGGTCGCGATAGTCGGCGTTAGGGGGCCTGTGGACCCGGATCTGAGTGTTAGGGGGCCTGTGGACCCGGAGCTGTGTGTTATGGGGCCTTAGGGCCCCGGACCTGGGCGTTAGGGGGCCTGAGATCCCAGGAGCTGGGCGTTAGGGGGCCTGTGGACCCGGAGCTGGGTGTTAGAGGGCCTGTGGTCCCCGGAGCTGGGCGTCAGGGGGCCTGTGGACCAGATGGTTGGCGTTAGTGGCCTGTGGTCCCCGGGCTGGGCGTCAGGGGGCCTGTGGACTCGGTGAAGGCGTCAAGGGGCCTGAGGTCCCCGAAGCTAGGCGTTAGGGGGCCTGTGGACTCGATGGAGGCGTCAGGGGGCGTGAGGTCCCCGGAGCTGAGCGTTAGGGGGCCTGAGGACCGGAAGTGGGCGTTAGGGGGCCTGAGGTCTCCGGATCTGGGCGTTAGGGGGCCTTTGGACCCGATGGTGGGCGTTAACAGGCCTGAGCTCCCCGGAGCTGGGCGTCAGGGGGCCTGAGGTCCCCGGAGCTGGGAGTTAGGAGGCCTGTGAACCCGATTGTGGGCGGGAGGGGGCCTGTGGTCCCCTGATCTGGGCGTTAGGGGACCTGTGGACCCGGAGCTGGACGTTAAGGGGCCTGTGGACCCAATGGTGGGCGTGAGGGGGTCTGTGGCCCCGGAGCTGGGTCTTAGGGGGCCTTTGGACCCGATGGTGGGCGTTAGGGGGCCTGTGGCACCGGAGCTGGGCGTTAGGGGGCCTGTGGACCCAATAGTGGGCGTTAGAGGGCCTATGGACCCGATGGTAGGCGTCAGGGGGCCTGAGGTCTCCGGAGCTGTGCATTAGGGGGCCTGTGGACGCGATGGTAGGCGTCAGGGGGCCTGCGGTCCCCGGAGCTGGGAATTAGGAAGCCTGTGGACCCGGTGCTAGGCGTTAGGAGGCCTGTGGACCCTACGGTGGGCGTTAGGGGACCTGTGGTCTTTTCAGCTGGGCGTTAGGTGGCCTGTGGACCCAGAGCTGGGCGTTAGGAGGCCTGTGGACCCGATGGTAGTCGTTAGGGGGCCTGTGGTCCCCGCAGCTGGGCGTTAGGGGCTGGACCCGCAGCTGGGCGTTAGGGGGTCTGTCGTCCCCGGAGCTGGGCGTTAGGGGGCCTGTGGTCCCCGGAGCTGGGCGATAGGGGCCTGTGGACCCGCAGCTGGGGGTCAAGGGCCCTCTGGACCCGATGGTAGGCGTTAGGGAGCCTGTGGACACGGTGCTGGGCGTTAGGGGGCCTGTGGACCCTACCGTCTGCGTTAGGGGGCCTGTGGTCCCCGCAGCTGGGCGTTAGCCGGCCTGTGGACCCAGAGCTGGGCGTGAGGAGGCCTGTGGACCCCATGGTAGTCGTTAGGGGGCCTGTCGTCCCCGGAGCTGGGCGTTAGGGGGCTTGTGGACCCGGAGCTGGGCGTTAGGGGGCCTGTGGTAGCCGGAGCTGGGCGATAGGGGGCCTGTGGAACCGATGGTGGGCGTTAGGAGGCCTATCGAACCAATGGTAGGCGTTAGGGGACCTGTGGGCCCCGGAGCTAGGCGTTAGGGGGCCTGTGGCCCCGGAGCTGGGCGTCAGGGGGCCTGATGACCCGAAGATGGGCGTTGGGGGGCCTGAGGTCCCTGGAGCTGGGCGTTAGGAGACCTATGGACCCGGAGCTGGGAATTAGGCGGCCTGTGGACCCGATGGTAGGCCTTAGGGGGGCTGTGGTCCCCGGAGCTGGGTGTTAGGGAGCCTGAGTTCCCTGGATCTGAGCTTTAGGGGGCCTGTGGACCCGATGGTGGGCGTTAGGGGGCCTTTGATCCCCGGAGCTGGGCGTTAGGGGGCCTGTGGAACCGGAGCGGAGCGTTAAGGGGCCTGTGAAACCGGAGTTGGGCATTAGGGGGCCTGTGGACCCGAGTATGGGCGTTAGGGGGCCTGTGGACACGGTGGTTTGCGTTAGGGGGCTTGTGGCCCCGGAGCTGGGCGTTAGGGGGCCTGTGGACCCGATGGTTGGCTTTAGGAGGCCTGTGGTCCCCGGAGCTGGGAGTCAGGAGGCCTGAGGTCCCCAGAGCTGGGCGTTAGGGGGCCTCTGGACCCGATGGTGGGCGTTAGGGGGCCTGTGGTCCCTGGAGCTGGGCCTTAGGGGTCCTGTGGACCCGGAGCTGGGCGTTAGGGAGCCTGTGGACCCGATGGTAGCCCTTAGGGGGCCTGTGGTCCCTGGAGCTGGGCATTAGGGGGCCTGAGGTCCCCGGAGTTGGGCGTTAGGGGGCCTGTGGACCCGGTGCTGGGCGTTAGGGCGCCTGTGGACCCTACGGCGGGCGTTAGGGGGCCTGTGGACTCTACGGTGGGCGTTAGGGGGCCTGTGGTCCCCACAGCTGGGCGTTAGGGAGCCTGAGGTCCCCGGAGCTGGGCGTCAGGGGGCCTGATGACCCGAAGATGGGCGTTGGGGGGCCTGAGGTCCCTGGAGCTGGGCGTTAGGAGACCTATGGACCCGGAGCTGGGCATTAGGCGGCCTGTGGACCCGATAGTAGACCTTACGGGGGCTGTGGTCACCGGAGCTGGGAGTTAGGGAGCCTGAGGTTCCCGGAGCTGGGCGTTAGGGGGCCTGTGGACCGGATGGTGGGCGTTAGGGGGCCTGTGTACCCGATGGTGGGCCTTACGGGGCCTGTGGTCCCCGGATCTGGGCGTTAGGGTGCCTGTGGACCCGATGGTTGGCGTTAGTGGCCTGTGGTCCCCGGGCTGGGCGTCAGGGGGCCTGTGGACCCGATTGTTGGGGTAAGGGGGCCTGAGGTCCCCGGAGATGGGCGATAGGGGGCCTGTGGTCTCGATGGAGGCGTCAGGGGGCCTGAGGTCCCCGGAGCTGGGTCTTAGGGGCCTGTGGACTCGATCGAGGCGTCAGGGTGCCTGAGGTCGCCGGAGCTGGGCGTTAGGGGGCCTGAGGACCCGAAGGTGGGCGTTAGTGGGCCTGAGGTCTCTGGATCTGGGCGTTAGGGGGCCTGTGGACCCGATGGTGGGCGTCAGGGGGCCTGAGGTCCCCGGACCTGGGAGTTAGGAGGGCTGAGGTCCCCGGACCTGGGATTTAGTGGGCCTGTGGAGCCGATTGCGGGCGGGAGGGGGCCTGTGGTCCCCTGATCTGGGCGTTAGGGGACCTGTGGACCCGGAGCTGGGTCTTAGGGGGCCTTTGGACCCGATGGTGGGCGTTAGGGGGCCTGTGGACCCGGAGCTGGGAGTTAGGGGTCCTGTGGATCCGGAGCTCGGCGTTTGGGGGCCTTAGGTCCCCAGAGCTGGGCGTTAGGGGCCCTGTGGATACGGTGGTGGGCGATAGTGGCCCTTGAGACCCTATGGTCGGCGTTAGGGATCCTGTGGTCCCCAGAGCTGGTCGTTAGGGGGACTGTGGCCCCGGAGCTGGGCATTAGGCGGCCTGTGGACCCGATAGTAGACCTTACGGGGGCTGTGGTCACCGGAGCTGGGAGTTAGGGAGCCTGAGGTTCCCGGAGCTGGGCGTTAGGAGGCCTGTGGACCGGATGGTGGGCGTTAGGGGGCATGTGTACCCGATGGTGGGCCTTACGGGGCCTTTGATCCCCAGAGCTGGGTGTTAGGGCGCCTTTGGACCCTGAGCGGAGTGTTAGGGGGACTGTGGACCCGATGGTAGGCGTTGGGGGACCTGTGTTCGAGGGAGCTGGGCGTTAAGGGTCCTGTGAAGCCGGAGCTGGGCGTTAGGGGGCCTGTGGACCCGATGGTGGGCGTTAGGGGGCCTGTGGTCCCCGGAGCTGGGAGTCAGGAGGCCTGAGGTCCCCAGAGCTGGGCGTTAGGGGGCCTGTGGACCCGATGGTAGGCGTTAGGGGGCCTGTGGTCCCCGGAGCTGGGCGATAGGGGGACTTTGGTCCCCGGAGCTGGGCGTTAGGGGGCCTGTGGACCCGATAGTGGGCGTTTGGGGGCCTATGGACCGGATGTTAGGCGTCAGGGGGCCTGAGGTCTCCGGAGCTGAGCGTTAGGGGGACTGTGGACCCGATGGTAGGCGTTGGGGGACCTGTGTTCCAGGGAGCTGGGCGTTAAGGGGCCTGTGAACCCGGAGCTGGGCGTTAGGGAGCCTGTGGACCCGGTGCTAGGTGTTAGGAGGCCTGTGGACCCTACGGTGGGCGTTAGGGGACCTGTGGTCTTTTCAGCTGGGCGTTAGGGGGCCTGTGGACCCAGAGCTGGGCGTTAGGGGGCCTGTGGACCCGATGGTAGTCGTTAGGGGTCCTGTGGTCCCCGGAGCTGGGCGTTAGGGGGCCTGTGGAACCGATGGTGGGCGTTAGGAGGCCTATGGACCCGATGGTAGGCGCTAGGGGGCCTGTGGTCCCCGGAGCTAGGCCTTAGGGGTCCTGTGGACCCGGAGCTGGGAGATAGGGGGCCTGTAGACCCGCAGCTGGGGGTTAAGGGCTCTGTGGTCCCGATGGTAGGCGTTAGGGGGCCTGTGGTCCGCGGAGCTGGGTGTTAGGGGGCCTGTGGTCCCCGGAGCTGGGCGTTAGGGAGCCTGTGGACCTTACCGTCTGCGTTAGGGGGCCTGTGGTCCCCGCAGCTGGGCGTTAGGGGGCCTGTGGTACCCGGAGCTGGGCGATAGGGGGCCTGTGGAACCGATGGCGGGCGTTAGGCCTATCGAACCAACGGTAGGCGTTAGGGGGCCTTTGGGCCCGGGAGATAGGCGTCAGGGGTCCTGTGGCCCCGGAGCTGGGCGTCAGGGGGCCTGAGGACCCGAAGGTTGGCGTTGGGGGGCCTGAGGTCCCTGGAGCTGGGCGTTAGGGGGCCTGTGGACCCGATGGTGGGCATTACGGTCTCTGAGGTCCCCGGAGCTGTGCGTCAGGGAGCCTGTGGAACCAATGGTGGGCGTCAGGGGCCCTGTTTTCCTCGGAGCTGGGTGTTAGGGGGCCTATGGACACGATGGGGGGCGTTAGGGGGCCTGAGGTCCCCAGAGCTGGGCGTTAGGGATCCTGTGGACCCGATGGTGGGGTCAGGGAGCCTGAGGTCCCCGGAGCTGGGCATCAGTTGTCCTCTATACCCGAAGGCTGGCGTCAGGGGGCCTGAGGTCCCCGGAGCTGGGCTTCAGGGGGTCTGATGTCCCCGGAGCTGGACGTCAGGGGGCCTGTGGACCCGATGGTAGGCGTCAGGGGGCCTGAGGTCTCCGGAGCTGAGCGTTAGGGGGCCTGTGGACCCGATGGTAGGCGTTAGGGGGGCTGTGGTCCTCGGAGCTCGGTGTTAGGCGGCCTGTGGAACCGATGGTAGGAGTTAGGGGGCCTGTGGTCCCCGGAGCTGGGCGTTAGGGGGCCTGTGTTCCCCGGGCTGGGCGTTAGGGGGCCTGTGGTCCCGATGGTGGGCGTTAGTGGGCTGGTGGTCCCAGGAGCTGGGCGTTAGCGGGCCTGTGGACCCGGAGCTGGGCGTTAGCGCGTCTGAGGGCCCCAGACCTGGGGGTTATGGAGCCTGAGATCCAAGGAACTGGGCGTTAGGGGGCCTGTGGAGCCGGAGCTGGGTGTTAGGGTGCCTGTGGTCCCCGGAGCTGGGCGTTAGGGTGCCTGTTGTCCCGATGGTAGGCGTTAGGGGCTTGTGGTCCCCGGGCTGGGCGTTAGGGGGCCTGAGGACCCGGAGCTGGGCGTTAGGTGGCCTGTGGACCCTATGGGGGGCGTTAGGGGGCCTGAGATCCCCGGAGCTCGGCGTTAGGGGTCCTGTGGACCCGATGGTGGGCGTCAGGGTGGCTGTGGACCCGGAGCTGGGCGTCAGCGGGCCTGAGGTCCCCGGAGCTGTGCATCAGGGGGCCTCTAGACCCGATGGTGTGCGTCAGGGGGCCTGAGGTCCCCGGAGCTGGACGTCAGGGGCCCTGTGGACCCGATGGTGGCGTCAAGGGGCCTGAGGTCCCCGGAGCTGGGCGTTAGGGGGCCTGTGTCCGCGGAGATGGGCGTTAGGGGGCCTGTGGACCCGATGGTAGGCGTTAGGGGGCCTGTGATCCCCGGAACTGGCCGTTAGGGGGCATGTGGACCCGATGTTGGGCCTTAGGGGGTCTGTGGTCCCCGGAGCTGGGCGATAGGGGGCCTGTGGACGCGACAGTGGGCGTTAGGGGGCCTGTGGACCCGTTGGTAGGCGTCAGGGGGCCTGAGGTCTCCGGAGCTGAGCGTTAGGGGGCCTGTGGACCCGATGGTAGGCGTTAGGGGGCCTATGGTCCCCGGAGCTGGGCGTTAGAGAGCCTGTGGAGCCGGTGCTGGGCGTTAGGGGGCCTGTGGACCCTACGGTGGGAGTTAGGGGGCCTGTGGTCCCCGGATCTGGGCGTTAGGGGGACTGTGGACCCGGAGCTGTGCGTTAGGGGGCCTGAGGACCCGAAGGTGGGCGTTGGGGGGCCTGAGTCCCTGGAGCTGTGCGTCAGGGGGCCTGTGGACCCGATGGTGGGCGTCAGGGGGCCTGTTTTCCTCGGAACTGGGTGTTAGGGGGCCTGTGGACACGATGGGGGGCGTTAGGGGGCCTGAGGTCCCCGGAGCTGCGCATCAGGGAGCCTCTATACCCGATGGCTGGCGTCAGGGGGCCTGAGGTCCGCGGAACTGGGCTTCAGGGGGTCTGATGACCCCGGAGCTGGACGTCAGGGGGCCTGTGGACCCGGCGTCAGGGGGCCTGAGGTCTCCGGAGCTGAGCGTTAGGGGGCCTGTGGACCCGATGGTAGGCGTTAGGGGGCCTGTGGTCCCTGGAGCTGGGCGTTAGTAAGCCTGTGAACCCGGTGCTGAGCGTTAGGGGGCCTGTGGACCCTACGGTGGGCGTTAGGGGGCCTGTGGTCCCCGGAGCTGGGCGTTAGGGGGACTGAGGCCCCGGACCTGGGCGTTAGGGGGCCTGAGATCCCAGGAGAAGGCGTTAGGGTTCCTGTGGTCCCGATGGTAGGCGTTAGGGGCCTGTGGTCCCCGGGGTGGGCGTTAGGTGGCCTGAGAACCCGGAGCTGGGCGTTAGGGGGCCTGTGGACCCGATGGTAGGCGTTAGGGGGGCCTGTGGTGTCCGGAGCTGAGTGTTAGGGGGCCTGTGGTCCCCGAGCTGGGCGTTAGGGGGCCTGTGGTCCCGATAGTGGGAGTTAGTGGGCCTGTGGACCCGGAGCTGGGTGTTAGGAGGCCTGTGGAAACTGGAGCTGTTCGTTAGGGGGCCTGAGGGCCCCAGACGTGGGCGTTAGGGGGCCTGAGATCAAAGAAGCTGGGCGTTAGGGAGCCTGTGGAGCCGGAGCTGGGTGTTAGGGTGCCTGTTGTCCCCGCTGGTAGGCGTTAGGGGGCCTGTGGACCCGATGGTGGGCGTTAGGAGGCCTGTGGTGGCGATAGTCGGCGTTAGGGGGGCCTGTGGACCCGGATCTGAGTGTTAGGGGGCCTGTGGACCCGGAGCTGTGTGTTATGGGGCCTTAGGGCCCCGGACCTGGGGCGTTAGGGGGGCCTGAGATCCCAGGAGCTGGGGCGTTAGGGGGCCTGTGGACCCGGAGCTGGGTGTTAGAGGGCCTGTGGTCCCCGGAGCTGGGCGTCAGGGGGCCTGTGGACCAGATGGTTGGCGTTAGTGGCCTGTGGTCCCCGGGCTGGGCGTCAGGGGGCCTGTGGACTCGGTGAAGGCGTCAAGGGGCCTGAGGTCCCCGAAGCTAGGCGTTAGGGGGCCTGTGGACTCGATGGAGGCGTCAGGGGGCGTGAGGTCCCCGGAGCTGAGCGTTAGGGGGCCTGAGGACCGGAAGTGGGCGTTAGGGGGCCTGAGGTCTCCGGATCTGGGCGTTAGGGGGCCTTTGGACCCGATGGTGGGCGTTAACAGGCCTGAGCTCCCCGGAGCTGGGCGTCAGGGGGCCTGAGGTCCCCGGAGCTGGGAGTTAGGAGGCCTGTGAACCCGATTGTGGGCGGGAGGGGGCCTGTGGTCCCCTGATCTGGGCGTTAGGGGACCTGTGGACCCGGAGCTGGACGTTAAGGGGCCTGTGGACCCAATGGTGGGCGTGAGGGGGGTCTGTGGCCCCGGAGCTGGGTCTTAGGGGGCCTTTGGACCCGATGGTGGGCGTTAGGGGGCCTGTGGCACCGGAGCTGGGCGTTAGGGGGCCTGTGGACCCAATAGTGGGCGTTAGAGGGCCTATGGACCCGATGGTAGGCGTCAGGGGGCCTGAGGTCTCCGGAGCTGTGCATTAGGGGGCCTGTGGACGCGATGGTAGGCGTCAGGGGGCCTGCGGTCCCCGGAGCTGGGAATTAGGAAGCCTGTGGACCCGGTGCTAGGCGTTAGGAGGCCTGTGGACCCTACGGTGGGCGTTAGGGGACCTGTGGTCTTTTCAGCTGGGCGTTAGGTGGCCTGTGGACCCAGAGCTGGGCGTTAGGAGGCCTGTGGACCCGATGGTAGTCGTTAGGGGGCCTGTGGTCCCCGCAGCTGGGCGTTAGGGGCTGGACCCGCAGCTGGGCGTTAGGGGGTCTGTCGTCCCCGGAGCTGGGCGTTAGGGGGCCTGTGGTCCCCGGAGCTGGGCGATAGGGGCCTGTGGACCCGCAGCTGGGGGTCAAGGGCCCTCTGGACCCGATGGTAGGCGTTAGGGAGCCTGTGGACACGGTGCTGGGCGTTAGGGGGCCTGTGGACCCTACCGTCTGCGTTAGGGGGCCTGTGGTCCCCGCAGCTGGGCGTTAGCCGGCCTGTGGACCCAGAGCTGGGCGTGAGGAGGCCTGTGGACCCTATGGTAGTCGTTAGGGGGCCTGTCGTCTCCGGAGCTGGGCGTTAGGGGTCCTGTGGACCCGGAGCTGGGCGTTAGGGAGCCTGTGGACCCGATGGTAGCCCTTAGGGGGCCTGTGGTCCCTGGAGCTGGGCATTAGGGGGGCCTGAGGTCCCCGGAGTTGGGCGTTAGGGGGCCTGTGGACCCGGTGCTGGGGCGTTAGGGGGCCTGTGGACCCTACGGTGGGCGTTAGGGGGCCTGTGGACTCTACGGTGGGCGTTAGGGGGCCTGTGGTCCCCACAGCTGGGCGTTAGGGAGCCTGAGGTCCCCGGAGCTGGGCGTCAGGGGGCCTGATGACCCGAAGATGGGCGTTGGGGGGCCTGAGGTCCCTGGAGCTGGGCGTTAGGAGACCTATGGACCCGGAGCTGGGCATTAGGCGGCCTGTGGACCCGATAGTAGACCTTACGGGGGCTGTGGTCACCGGAGCTGGGAGTTAGGGAGCCTGAGGTTCCCGGAGCTGGGCGTTAGGGGGCCTGTGGACCGGATGGTGGGCGTTAGGGGGCCTGTGTACCCGATGGTGGGCGTTACGGGGCCTGTGGTCCCCGGATCTGGGCGTTAGGGTGCCTGTGGACCCGATGGTTGGCGTTAGTGGCCTGTGGTCCCCGGGCTGGGCGTCAGGGGGCCTGTGGACCCGATTGTTGGGGTAAGGGGGCCTGAGGTCCCCGGAGATGGGCGATAGGGGGCCTGTGGTCTCGATGGAGGCGTCAGGGGGCCTGAGGTCGCCGGAGCTGGGCGTTAGGGGGCCTGAGGACCCGAAGGTGGGCGTTAGTGGGCCTGAGGTCTCTGGATCTGGGCGTTAGGGCGCCTGTGGACCCGATGGTGGGCGTCAGGGGGCCTGAGGTCCCCGGACCTGGGAGTTAGGAGGGCTGAGGTCCCCGGACCTGGGATTTAGTGGGCCTGTGGAGCCGATTGCTGGCGGGAGGGGGCCTGTGGTCCCCTGATCTGGGCGTTAGGGGACCTGTGGACCCGGAGCTGGGTCTTAGGGGGCCTTTGGACCCGATGGTGGGCGTTAGGGGGCCTGTGGACCCGGAGCTGGGAGTTAGGGGTCCTGTGGATCCGGAGCTCGGCGTTTGGGGGCCTGAGGTCCCCAGAGCTGGGCGTTAGGGGCCCTGTGGATACGGTGGTGGGCGATAGTGGCCCTTGAGACCCTATGGTCGGCGTTAGGGATCCTGTGGTCCCCAGAGCTGGTCGTTAGGGGGACTGTGGCCCCGGAACTGGGCGTTAGGGGGACTGTGGCCCCGGAGCTGGGCATTAGGCGGCCTGTGGACCCGATAGTAGACCTTACGGGGGCTGTGGTCACCGGAGCTGGGAGTTAGGGAGCCTGAGGTTCCCGGAGCTGGGCGTTAGGGGGCCTGTGGCCCGGATGGTGGGCGTTAGGGGGCATGTGTACCCGATGGTGGGCCTTACGGGGCCTTTGATCCCCGGAGCTGGGTGTTAGGGCGCCTTTGGACCCTGAGCGGAGTGTTAGGGGGACTGTGGACCCGATGGTAGGCGTTGGGGGACCTGTGTTCGAGGGAGCTGGGCGTTAAGGGTCCTGTGAAGCCGGAGCTGGGCGTTAGGGGGCCTGTGGACCCGATGGTGGGCGTTAGGGGGCCTGTGGTCCCCGGAGCTGGGAGTCAGGAGGCCTGAGGTCCCCAGAGCTGGGCGTTAGGGGGCCTGTGGACCCGATGGTAGGCGTTAGGGGGCCTGTGGTCCCCGGAGCTGGGCGATAGGGGGACTTTGGTCCCCGGAGCTGGGCGTTAGGGGGCCTGTGGACCCGATAGTGGGCGTTTGGGGGCCTATGGACCGGATGTTAGGCGTCAGGGGGCCTGAGGTCTCCGGAGCTGAGCGTTAGGGGGACTGTGGACCCGATGGTAGGCGTTGGGGGACCTGTGTTCCAGGGAGCTGGGCGTTAAGGGGCCTGTGAACCCGGAGCTGGGCGTTAGGGAGCCTGTGGACCCGGTGCTAGGTGTTAGGAGGCCTGTGGACCCTACGGTGGGCGTTAGGGGACCTGTGGTCTTTTCAGCTGGGCGTTAGGGGGCCTGTGGACCCAGAGCTGGGCGTTAGGGGGCCTGTGGACCCGATGGTAGTCGTTAGGGGTCCTGTGGTCCCCGGAGCTGGGCGTTAGGGGGCCTGTGGAACCGATGGTGGGCGTTAGGAGGCCTATGGACCCGATGGTAGGCGCTAGGGGGCCTGTGGTCCCCGGAGCTAGGCCTTAGGGGTCCTGTGGACCCGGAGCTGGGAGATAGGGGGCCTGTAGACCCGCAGCTGGGGGTTAAGGGCTCTGTGGTCCCGATGGTAGGCGTTAGGGGGCCTGTGGTCCGCGGAGCTGGGTGTTAGGGGGCCTGTGGTCCCCGGAGCTGGGCGTTAGGGAGCCTGTGGACCTTACCGTCTGCGTTAGGGGGCCTGTGGTCCCCGCAGCTGGGCGTTAGGGGGCCTGTGGTACCCGGAGCTGGGCGATAGGGGGCCTGTGGAACCGATGGCGGGCGTTAGGCCTATCGAATCAATGGTAGGCGTTAGGGGGCCTTTGGGCCCGGGAGATAGGCGTCAGGGGTCCTGTGGCCCCGGAGCTGGGCGTCAGGGGGCCTGAGGACCCGAAGGTGGGCGTTGGGGGGCCTGAGGTCCCTGGAGCTGGGCGTTAGGGGGCCTGTGGACCCGATGGTGGGCATTACGGTCTCTGAGGTCCCCGGAGCTGTGCGTCAGGGAGCCTGTGGAACCAATGGTGGGCGTCAGGGGCCCTGTTTTCCTCGGAGCTGGGTGTTAGGGGGCCTATGGACACGATGGGGGGCGTTAGGGGGCCTGAGGTCCCCAGAGCTGGGCGTTAGGGATCCTGTGGACCCGATGGTGGGGTCAGGGAGCCTGAGGTCCCCGGAGCTGGGCATCAGTTGTCCTCTATACCCGAAGGCTGGCGTCAGGGGGCCTGAGGTCCCCGGAGCTGGGCTTCAGGGGGTCTGATGTCCCCGGAGCTGGACGTCAGGGGGCCTGTGGACCCGATGGTAGGCGTCAGGGGGCCTGAGGTCTCCGGAGCTGAGCGTTAGGGGGCCTGTGGACCCGATGGTAGGCGTTAGGGGGGCTGTGGTCCTCGGAGCTCGGTGTTAGGCGGCCTGTGGAACCGATGGTAGGAGTTAGGGGGCCTGTGGTCCCCGGAGCTGGGCGTTAGGTGGCCTGTGTTCCCCGGGCTGGGCGTTAGGGGGCCTGTGGTCCCGATGGTGGGCGTTAGTGGGCTGGTGGTCCCAGGAGCTGGGCGTTAGCGGGCCTGTGGACCCGGAGCTGGGCGTTAGCGCGTCTGAGGGCCCCAGACCTGGGGGTTATGGAGCCTGAGATCCAAGGAACTGGGCGTTAGGGGGCCTGTGGAGCCGGAGCTGGGTGTTAGGGTGCCTGTGGTCCCCGGAGCTGGGCGTTAGGGTGCCTGTTGTCCCGATGGTAGGCGTTAGGGGCTTGTGGTCCCCGGGCTGGGCGTTAGGGGGCCTGAGGACCCGGAGCTGGGCGTTAGGTGGCCTGTGGACCCTATGGGGGGCGTTAGGGGGCCTGAGATCCCCGGAGCTCGGCGTTAGGGGTCCTGTGGACCCGATGGTGGGCGTCAGGGTGGCTGTGGACCCGGAGCTGGGCGTCAGCGGGCCTGAGGTCCCCGGAGCTGTGCATCAGGGGGCCTCTAGACCCGATGGTGTGCGTCAGGGGGCCTGAGGTCCCCGGAGCTGGACGTCAGGGGCCCTGTGGACCCGATGGTGGCGTCAAGGGGCCTGAGGTCCCCGGAGCTGGGCGTTAGGGGGCCTGTGTCCGCGGAGATGGGCGTTAGGGGGCCTGTGGACCCGATGGTAGGCGTTAGGGGGCCTGTGATCCCCGGAACTGGCCGTTAGGGGGCATGTGGACCCGATGTTGGGCCTTAGGGGGTCTGTGGTCCCCGGAGCTGGGCGATAGGGGGCCTGTGGACGCGACAGTGGGCGTTAGGGGGCCTGTGGACCCGTTGGTAGGCGTCAGGGGGCCTGAGGTCTCCGGAGCTGAGCGTTAGGGGGCCTGTGGACCCGATGGTAGGCGTTAGGGGGCCTATGGTCCCCGGAGCTGGGCGTTAGAGAGCCTGTGGAGCCGGTGCTGGGCGTTAGGGGGCCTGTGGACCCTACGGTGGGAGTTAGGGGGCCTGTGGTCCCCGGATCTGGGCGTTAGGGGGACTGTGGACCCGGAGCTGTGCGTTAGGGGGCCTGAGGACCCGAAGGTGGGCGTTGGGGGGCCTGAGTCCCTGGAGCTGTGCGTCAGGGGGCCTGTGGACCCGATGGTGGGCGTCAGGGGGCCTGTTTTCCTCGGAACTGGGTGTTAGGGGGCCTGTGGACACGATGGGGGGCGTTAGGGGGCCTGAGGTCCCCGGAGCTGCGCATCAGGGAGCCTCTATACCCGATGGCTGGCGTCAGGGGGCCTGAGGTCCGCGGAACTGGGCTTCAGGGGGTCTGATGACCCCGGAGCTGGACGTCAGGGGGCCTGTGGACCCGATGGTAGGCGTCAGGGGGCCTGAGGTCTCCGGAGCTGAGCGTTAGGGGGCCTGTGGACCCGATGGTAGGCGTTAGGGGGCCTGTGGTCCCTGGAGCTGGGCGTTAGTAAGCCTGTGAACCCGGTGCTGAGCGTTAGGGGGCCTGTGGACCCTACGGTGGGCGTTAGGGGGCCTGTGGTCCCCGGAGCTGGGCGTTAGGGGGACTGAGGCCCCGGACCTGGGCGTTAGGGGGCCTGAGATCCCAGGAGAAGGCGTTAGGGTTCCTGTGGTCCCGATGGTAGGCGTTAGGGGCCTGTGGTCCCCGGGGTGGGCGTTAGGTGGCCTGAGAACCCGGAGCTGGGCGTTAGGGGGCCTGTGGACCCGATGGTAGGCGTTAGGGGGCCTGTGGTGTCCGGAGCTGAGTGTTAGGGGGCCTGTGGTCCCCGAGCTGGGCGTTAGGGGGCCTGTGGTCCCGATAGTGGGAGTTAGTGGGCCTGTGGACCCGGAGCTGGGTGTTAGGAGGCCTGTGGAACTGGAGCTGTTCGTTAGGGGGCCTGAGGGCCCCAGACGTGGGCGTTAGGGGGCCTGAGATCAAAGAAGCTGGGCGTTAGGGAGCCTGTGGAGCCGGAGCTGGGTGTTAGGGTGCCTGTTGTCCCGCTGGTAGGCGTTAGGGGGCCTGTGGACCCGATGGTGGGCGTTAGGAGGGCTGTGGTCGCGATAGTCGGCGTTAGGGGGCCTGTGGACCCGGAGCTGTGTGTTATGGGGCCTTAGGGCCTCGGACCTGGGCGTTAGGGGGCCTGAGATCCCAGGAGCTGGGCGTTAGGGGGCCTGTGGACCCGGAGCTGGGTGTTAGAGGGCCTGTGGTCCCCGGAGCTGGGCGTCAGGGGGCCTGTGGACCAGATGGTTGGCGTTAGTGGCCTGTGGTCCCCGGGCTGGGCGTCAGGTGGCCTGTGGACTCGGTGAAGGCGTCAAGGGGCCTGAGGTCCCCGAAGCTAGGCGTTAGGGGGCCTGTGGACTCGATGGAGGCGTCAGGGGGCGTGAGGTCCCCGGAGCTGAGCGTTAGGGGGCCTGAGGACCGGAAGTGGGCGTTAGGGGGCCTGAGGTCTCCGGATCTGGGCGTTAGGGGGCCTTTGGACCCGATGGTGGGCGTTAACAGGCCTGAGCTCCCCGGAGCTGGGCGTCAGGGGGCCTGAGGTCCCCGGAGCTGGGAGTTAGGAGGCCTGTGAACCCGATTGTGGGCGGGAGGGGGCCTGTGGTCCCCTGATCTGGGCGTTAGGGGACCTGTGGACCCGGAGCTGGACGTTAAGGGGCCTGTGGACCCAATGGTGGGCGTGAGGGGGTCTGTGGCCCCGGAGCTGGGTCTTAGGGGGCCTTTGGACCCGATGGTGGGCGTTAGGGGGCCTGTGGCACCGGAGCTGGGCGTTAGGGGGCCTGTGGACCCAATAGTGGGCGTTAGAGGGCCTATGGACCCGATGGTAGGCGTCAGGGGGCCTGAGGTCTCCGGAGCTGTGCATTAGGGGGCCTGTGGACGCGATGGTAGGCGTCAGGGGGCCTGCGGTCCCCGGAGCTGGGAATTAGGAAGCCTGTGGACCCGGTGCTAGGCGTTAGGAGGCCTGTGGACCCTACGGTGGGCGTTAGGGGACCTGTGGTCTTTTCAGCTGGGCGTTAGGTGGCCTGTGGACCCAGAGCTGGGCGTTAGGAGGCCTGTGGACCCGATGGTAGTCGTTAGGGGGCCTGTGGTCCCCGCAGCTGGGCGTTAGGGGCTGGACCCGCAGCTGGGCGTTAGGGGGTCTGTCGTCCCCGGAGCTGGGCGTTAGGGGGCCTGTGGTCCCCGGAGCTGGGCGATAGGGGCCTGTGGACCCGCAGCTGGGGGTCAAGGGCCCTCTGGACCCGATGGTAGGCGTTAGGGAGCCTGTGGACACGGTGCTGGGCGTTAGGGGGCCTGTGGACCCTACCGTCTGCGTTAGGGGGCCTGTGGTCCCCGCAGCTGGGCGTTAGCCGGCCTGTGGACCCAGAGCTGGGCGTGAGGAGGCCTGTGGACCCCATGGTAGTCGTTAGGGGGCCTGTCGTCCCCGGAGCTGGGCGTTAGGGGGCTTGTGGACCCGGAGCTGGGCGTTAGGGGGCCTGTGGTAGCCGGAGCTGGGCGATAGGGGGCCTGTGGAACCGATGGTGGGCGTTAGGAGGCCTATCGAACCAATGGTAGGCGTTAGGGGACCTGTGGGCCCCGGAGCTAGGCGTTAGGGGGCCTGTGGCCCCGGAGCTGGGCGTCAGGGGGCCTGATGACCCGAAGATGGGCGTTGGGGGGCCTGAGGTCCCTGGAGCTGGGCGTTAGGAGACCTATGGACCCGGAGCTGGGAATTAGGCGGCCTGTGGACACGATGGTAGGCCTTAGGGGGGCTGTGGTCCCCGGAGCTGGGTGTTAGGGAGCCTGAGTTCCCCGGATCTGAGCTTTAGGGGGCCTGTGGACCCGATGGTGGGCGTTAGGGGGCCTTTGATCCCCGGAGCTGGGCGTTAGGGGGCCTGTGGAACCGGAGCGGAGCGTTAAGGGGCCTGTGAAACCGGAGTTGGGCGTGAGGGGGCCTGTGGACCCGAGTATGGGCGTTAGGGGGCCTGTGGACACGGTGGTTTGCGTTAGGGGGCTTGTGGCCCCGGAGCTGGGCGTTAGGGGGCCTGTGGACCCGATGGTTGGCTTTAGGAGGCCTGTGGTCCCCGGAGCTGGGAGTCAGGAGGCCTGAGGTCCCCAGAGCTGGGCGTTAGGGGGCCTCTGGACCCGATGGTGGGCGTTAGGGGGCCTGTGGTCCCTGGAGCTGGGCCTTAGGGGTCCTGTGGAGCCGGAGCTGGGCGTTAGGGAGCCTGTGGACCCGATGGTAGCCCTTAGGGGGCCTGTGGTCCCTGGAGCTGGGCATTAGGGGGCCTGAGGTCCCCGGAGTTGGGCGTTAGGGGGCCTGTGGACCCGGTGCTGGGCGTTAGGGGGCCTGTGGACCCTACGGTGGGCGTTAGGGGGCCTGTGGACTCTACGGTGGGCGTTAGGGGGCCTGTGGTCCCCACAGCTGGGCGTTAGGGAGCCTGAGGTCCCCGGAGCTGGGCGTCAGGGGGCCTGATGACCCGAAGATGGGCGTTGGGGGGCCTGAGGTCCCTGGAGCTGGGCGTTAGGAGACCTATGGACCCGGAGCTGGGCATTAGGCGGCCTGTGGACCCGATAGTAGACCTTACGGGGGCTGTGGTCACCGGAGCTGGGAGTTAGGGAGCCTGAGGTTCCCGGAGCTGGGCGTTAGGGGGCCTGTGGACCGGATGGTGGGCGTTAGGGGGCCTGTGTACCCGATGGTGGGCCTTACGGGGCCTGTGGTCCCCGGATCTGGGCGTTAGGGTGCCTGTGGACCCGATGGTTGGCGTTAGTGGCCTGTGGTCCCCGGGCTGGGCGTCAGGGGGCCTGTGGACCCGATTGTTGGGGTAAGGGGGCCTGAGGTCCCCGGAGATGGGCGATAGGGGGCCTGTGGTCTCGATGGAGGCGTCAGGGGGCCTGAGGTCCCCGGAGCTGGGTCTTAGGGGCCTGTGGACTCGATCGAGGCGTCAGGGTGCCTGAGGTCGCCGGAGCTGGGCGTTAGGGGGCCTGAGGACCCGAAGGTGGGCGTTAGTGGGCCTGAGGTCTCTGGATCTGGGCGTTAGGGGGCCTGTGGACCCGATGGTGGGCGTCAGGGGGCCTGAGGTCCCCGGACCTGGGAGTTAGGAGGGCTGAGGTCCCCGGACCTGGGATTTAGTGGGCCTGTGGAGCCGATTGCGGGCGGGAGGGGGCCTGTGGTCCCCTGATCTGGGCGTTAGGGGACCTGTGGACCCGGAGCTGGGTCTTAGGGGGCCTTTGGACCCGATGGTGGGCGTTAGGGGGCCTGTGGACCCGGAGCTGGGAGTTAGGGGTCCTGTGGATCCGGAGCTCGGCGTTTGGGGGCCTGAGGTCCCCAGAGCTGGGCGTTAGGGGCCCTGTGGATACGGTGGTGGGCGATAGTGGCCCTTGAGACCCTATGGTCGGCGTTAGGGATCCTGTGGTCCCCAGAGCTGGTCGTTAGGGGGACTGTGGCCCCGGAACTGGGCGTTAGGGGGACTGTGGCCCCGGAGCTGGGCATTAGGCGGCCTGTGGACCCGATAGTAGACCTTACGGGGGCTGTGGTCACCGGAGCTGGGAGTTAGGGAGCCTGAGGTTCCCGGAGCTGGGCGTTAGGGGGCCTGTGGCCCGGATGGTGGGCGTTAGGGGGCATGTGTACCCGATGGTGGGCCTTACGGGGCCTTTGATCCCCGGAGCTGGGTGTTAGGGCGCCTTTGGACCCTGAGCGGAGTGTTAGGGGGACTGTGGACCCGATGGTAGGCGTTGGGGGACCTGTGTTCGAGGGAGCTGGGCGTTAAGGGTCCTGTGAAGCCGGAGCTGGGCGTTAGGGGGCCTGTGGACCCGATGGTGGGCGTTAGGGGGCCTGTGGTCCCCGGAGCTGGGAGTCAGGAGGCCTGAGGTCCCCAGAGCTGGGCGTTAGGGGGCCTGTGGACCCGATGGTAGGCGTTAGGGGGCCTGTGGTCCCCGGAGCTGGGCGATAGGGGGACTTTGGTCCCCGGAGCTGGGCGTTAGGGGGCCTGTGGACCCGATAGTGGGCGTTTGGGGGCCTATGGACCGGATGTTAGGCGTCAGGGGGCCTGAGGTCTCCGGAGCTGAGCGTTAGGGGGACTGTGGACCCGATGGTAGGCGTTGGGGGACCTGTGTTCCAGGGAGCTGGGCGTTAAGGGGCCTGTGAACCCGGAGCTGGGCGTTAGGGAGCCTGTGGACCCGGTGCTAGGTGTTAGGAGGCCTGTGGACCCTACGGTGGGCGTTAGGGGACCTGTGGTCTTTTCAGCTGGGCGTTAGGGGGCCTGTGGACCCAGAGCTGGGCGTTAGGGGGCCTGTGGACCCGATGGTAGTCGTTAGGGGTCCTGTGGTCCCCGGAGCTGGGCGTTAGGGGGCCTGTGGAACCGATGGTGGGCGTTAGGAGGCCTATGGACCCGATGGTAGGCGCTAGGGGGCCTGTGGTCCCCGGAGCTAGGCCTTAGGGGTCCTGTGGACCCGGAGCTGGGAGATAGGGGGCCTGTAGACCCGCAGCTGGGGGTTAAGGGCTCTGTGGTCCCGATGGTAGGCGTTAGGGGGCCTGTGGTCCGCGGAGCTGGGTGTTAGGGGGCCTGTGGTCCCCGGAGCTGGGCGTTAGGGAGCCTGTGGACCTTACCGTCTGCGTTAGGGGGCCTGTGGTCCCCGCAGCTGGGCGTTAGGGGGCCTGTGGTACCCGGAGCTGGGCGATAGGGGGCCTGTGGAACCGATGGCGGGCGTTAGGCCTATCGAACCAATGGTAGGCGTTAGGGGGCCTTTGGGCCCGGGAGATAGGCGTCAGGGGTCCTGTGGCCCCGGAGCTGGGCGTCAGGGGGCCTGAGGACCCGAAGGTGGGCGTTGGGGGGCCTGAGGTCCCTGGAGCTGGGCGTTAGGGGGCCTGTGGACCCGATGGTGGGCATTACGGTCTCTGAGGTCCCCGGAGCTGTGCGTCAGGGAGCCTGTGGAACCAATGGTGGGCGTCAGGGGCCCTGTTTTCCTCGGAGCTGGGTGTTAGGGGGCCTATGGACACGATGGGGGGCGTTAGGGGGCCTGAGGTCCCCAGAGCTGGGCGTTAGGGATCCTGTGGACCCGATGGTGGGGTCAGGGAGCCTGAGGTCCCCGGAGCTGGGCATCAGTTGTCCTCTATACCCGAAGGCTGGCGTCAGGGGGCCTGAGGTCCCCGGAGCTGGGCTTCAGGGGGTCTGATGTCCCCGGAGCTGGACGTCAGGGGGCCTGTGGACCCGATGGTAGGCGTCAGGGGGCCTGAGGTCTCCGGAGCTGAGCGTTAGGGGGCCTGTGGACCCGATGGTAGGCGTTAGGGGGGCTGTGGTCCTCGGAGCTCGGTGTTAGGCGGCCTGTGGAACCGATGGTAGGAGTTAGGGGGCCTGTGGTCCCCGGAGCTGGGCGTTAGGGGGCCTGTGCTCCCCGGGCTGGGCGTTAGGGGGCCTGTGGTCCCGATGGTGGGCGTTAGTGGGCTGGTGGTCCCAGGAGCTGGGCGCCTGTGGACCCGGAGCTGGGCGTTAGCGCGTCTGAGGGCCCCAGACCTGGGGGTTATGGAGCCTGAGATCCAAGGAACTGGCGTTAGGGGGCCTGTGGAGCCGGAGCTGGGTGTTAGGGTGCCTGTGGTCCCCGGAGCTGGGCGTTAGGGTGCCTGTTGTCCCGATGGTAGGCGTTAGGGGCTTGTGGTCCCCGGGCTGGGCGTTAGGGGGCCTGAGGACCCGGAGCTGGGCGTTAGGTGGCCTGTGGACCCTATGGGGGGCGTTAGGGGGCCTGAGATCCCCGGAGCTCGGCGTTAGGGGTCCTGTGGACCCGATGGTGGGCGTCAGGGTGGCTGTGGACCCGGAGCTGGGCGTCAGCGGGCCTGAGGTCCCCGGAGCTGTGCATCAGGGGGGCCCTCTAGACCCGATGGTGTGCGTCAGGGGGCCTGAGGTCCCCGGAGCTGGACGTCAGGGGCCCTGTGGACCCGATGGTGGCGTCCAAGGGGCCTGAGGTTCCCCGGAGCTGGGCGTTAGGGGGCCTGTGTCCGGCGGGAGATGGGCGTTAGGGGGCCTGTGGACCCGATGGTAGGCGTTAGGGGGCCTGTGATCCCCGGAACTGGCCGTTAGGGGGCATGTGGACCCGATGGTGGGCCTTAGGGGGTCTGTGGTCCCCGGAGCTGGGCGATAGGGGGCCTGTGGACGCGACAGTGGGCGTTAGGGGGCCTGTGGACCCCGTTGGTAGGCGTCAGGGGGCCTGAGGTCTCCGGAGCTGAGCGTTAGGGGGCCTGTGGACCCGATGGTAGGCGTTAGGGGGGCCTATGGTCCCCGGAGCTGGGCGTTAGAGAGCCTGTGGAGCCGGTGCTGGGCGTTAGGGGGCCTGTGGGACCCTACGGTGGGAGTTAGGGGGCCTGTGGTCCCCGGATCTGGGCGTTAGGGGGACTGTGGACCCGGAGCTGTGCGTTAGGGGGCCTGAGGACCCGAAGGTGGGCGTTGGGGGGCCTGAGTCCCTGGAGCTGTGCGTCAGGGGGCCTGTGGACCCGATGGTGGGCGTCAGGGGGCCTGTTTTCCTCGGAACTGGGTGTTAGGGGGCCTGTGGACACGATGGGGGGCGTTAGGGGGCCTGAGGTCCCCGGAGCTGCGCATCAGGGAGCCTCTATACCCGATGGCTGGCGTCAGGGGGCCTGAGGTCCGCGGAACTGGGCTTCAGGGGGTCTGATGACCCCGGAGCTGGACGTCAGGGGGCCTGTGGACCCGATGGTAGGCGTCAGGGGGCCTGAGGTCTCCGGAGCTGAGCGTTAGGGGGCCTGTGGACCCGATGGTAGGCGTTAGGGGGCCTGTGGTCCCTGGAGCTGGGCGTTAGTAAGCCTGTGAACCCGGTGCTGAGCGTTAGGGGGCCTGTGGACCCTACGGTGGGCGTTAGGGGGCCTGTGGTCCCCGGAGCTGGGCGTTAGGGGGACTGAGGCCCCGGACCTGGGCGTTAGGGGGCCTGAGATCCCAGGAGAAGGCGTTAGGGTTCCTGTGGTCCCGATGGTAGGCGTTAGGGGCCTGTGGTCCCCGGGGTGGGCGTTAGGTGGCCTGAGAACCCGGAGCTGGGCGTTAGGGGGCCTGTGGACCCGATGGTAGGCGTTAGGGGGCCTGTGGTGTCCGGAGCTGAGTGTTAGGGGGCCTGTGGTCCCCGAGCTGGGCGTTAGGGGGCCTGTGGTCCCGATAGTGGGAGTTAGTGGGCCTGTGGACCCGGAGCTGGGTGTTAGGAGGCCTGTGGAACTGGAGCTGTTCGTTAGGGGGCCTGAGGGCCCCAGACGTGGGCGTTAGGGGGCCTGAGATCAAAGAAGCTGGGCGTTAGGGAGCCTGTGGAGCCGGAGCTGGGTGTTAGGGTGCCTGTTGTCCCGCTGGTAGGCGTTAGGGGGCCTGTGGACCCGATGGTGGGCGTTAGGAGGCCTGTGGTCGCGATAGTCGGCGTTAGGGGGCCTGTGGACCCGGATCTGAGTGTTAGGGGGCCTGTGCACCCGGAGCTGTGTGTTATGGGGCCTTAGGGCCCCGGACCTGGGCGTTAGGGGGCCTGAGATCCCAGGAGCTGGGCGTTAGGGGGCCTGTGGACCCGGAGCTGGGTGTTAGAGGGCCTGTGGTCCCCGGAGCTGGGCGTCAGGGGGCCTGTGGACCAGATGGTTGGCGTTAGTGGCCTGTGGTCCCCGGGCTGGGCGTCAGGGGGCCTGTGGACTCGGTGAAGGCGTCAAGGGGCCTGAGGTCCCCGAAGCTAGGCGTTAGGGGGCCTGTGGACTCGATGGAGGCGTCAGGGGGCGTGAGGTCCCCGGAGCTGAGCGTTAGGGGGCCTGAGGACCGGAAGTGGGCGTTAGGGGGCCTGAGGTCTCCGGATCTGGGCGTTAGGGGGCCTTTGGACCCGATGGTGGGCGTTAACAGGCCTGAGCTCCCCGGAGCTGGGCGTCAGGGGGCCTGAGGTCCCCGGAGCTGGGAGTTAGGAGGCCTGTGAACCCGATTGTGGGCGGGAGGGGGCCTGTGGTCCCCTGATCTGGGCGTTAGGGGACCTGTGGACCCGGAGCTGGACGTTAAGGGGCCTGTGGACCCAATGGTGGGCGTGAGGGGGTCTGTGGCCCCGGAGCTGGGTCTTAGGGGGCCTTTGGACCCGATGGTGGGCGTTAGGGGGCCTGTGGCACCGGAGCTGGGCGTTAGGGGGCCTGTGGACCCAATAGTGGGCGTTAGAGGGCCTATGGACCCGATGGTAGGCGTCAGGGGGCCTGAGGTCTCCGGAGCTGTGCATTAGGGGGCCTGTGGACGCGATGGTAGGCGTCAGGGGGCCTGCGGTCCCCGGAGCTGGGAATTAGGAAGCCTGTGGACCCGGTGCTAGGCGTTAGGAGGCCTGTGGACCCTACGGTGGGCGTTAGGGGACCTGTGGTCTTTTCAGCTGGGCGTTAGGTGGCCTGTGGACCCAGAGCTGGGCGTTAGGAGGCCTGTGGACCCGATGGTAGTCGTTAGGGGGCCTGTGGTCCCCGCAGCTGGGCGTTAGGGGCTGGACCCGCAGCTGGGCGTTAGGGGGTCTGTCGTCCCCGGAGCTGGGCGTTAGGGGGCCTGTGGTCCCCGGAGCTGGGCGATAGGGGCCTGTGGACCCGCAGCTGGGGGTCAAGGGCCCTCTGGACCCGATGGTAGGCGTTAGGGAGCCTGTGGACACGGTGCTGGGCGTTAGGGGGCCTGTGGACCCTACCGTCTGCGTTAGGGGGCCTGTGGTCCCCGCAGCTGGGCGTTAGCCGGCCTGTGGACCCAGAGCTGGGCGTGAGGAGGCCTGTGGACCCCATGGTAGTCGTTAGGGGGCCTGTCGTCCCCGGAGCTGGGCGTTAGGGGGCTTGTGGACCCGGAGCTGGGCGTTAGGGGGCCTGTGGTAGCCGGAGCTGGGCGATAGGGGGCCTGTGGAACCGATGGTGGGCGTTAGGAGGCCTATCGAACCAATGGTAGGCGTTAGGGGACCTGTGGGCCCCGGAGCTAGGCGTTAGGGGGCCTGTGGCCCCGGAGCTGGGCGTCAGGGGGCCTGATGACCCGAAGATGGGCGTTGGGGGGCCTGAGGTCCCTGGAGCTGGGCGTTAGGAGACCTATGGACCCGGAGCTGGGAATTAGGCGGCCTGTGGACCCGATGGTAGGCCTTAGGGGGGCTGTGGTCCCCGGAGCTGGGTGTTAGGGAGCCTGAGTTCCCCGGATCTGAGCTTTAGGGGGCCTGTGGACCCGATGGTGGGCGTTAGGGGGCCTTTGATCCCCGGAGCTGGGCGTTAGGGGGCCTGTGGAACCGGAGCGGAGCGTTAAGGGGCCTGTGAAACCGGAGTTGGGCGTTAGGGGGCCTGTGGACCCGAGTATGGGCGTTAGGGGGCCTGTGGACACGGTGGTTTGCGTTAGGGGGCTTGTGGCCCCGGAGCTGGGCGTTAGGGGGCCTGTGGACCCGATGGTTGGCTTTAGGAGGCCTGTGGTCCCCGGAGCTGGGAGTCAGGAGGCCTGAGGTCCCCAGAGCTGGGCGTTAGGGGGCCTCTGGACCCGATGGTGGGCGTTAGGGGGCCTGTGGTCCCTGGAGCTGGGCCTTAGGGGTCCTGTGGAGCCGGAGCTGGGCGTTAGGGAGCCTGTGGACCCGATGGTAGCCCTTAGGGGGCCTGTGGTCCCTGGAGCTGGGCATTAGGGGGCCTGAGGTCCCCGGTGCTGGGCGTTAGGGGGCCTGTGGACCCGGTGCTGGGCGTTAGGGGGCCTGTGGACCCGGTGCTGGGCGTTAGGGGGCCTGTGGACCCTACGGTGGGCGTTAGGGGGCCTGTGGACTCTACGGTGGGCGTTAGGGGGCCTGTGGTCCCCACAGCTGGGCGTTAGGGAGCCTGAGGTCCCCGGAGCTGGGCGTCAGGGGGCCTGATGACCCGAAGATGGGCGTTGGGGGGCCTGAGGTCCCTGGAGCTGGGCGTTAGGAGACCTATGGACCCGGAGCTGGGCATTAGGCGGCCTGTGGACCCGATAGTAGACCTTACGGGGGCTGTGGTCACCGGAGCTGGGAGTTAGGGAGCCTGAGGTTCCCGGAGCTGGGCGTTAGGGGGCCTGTGGACCGGATGGTGGGCGTTAGGGGGCCTGTGTACCCGATGGTGGGCCTTACGGGGCCTGTGGTCCCCGGATCTGGGCGTTAGGGTGCCTGTGGACCCGATGGTTGGCGTTAGTGGCCTGTGGTCCCCGGGCTGGGCGTCAGGGGGCCTGTGGACCCGATTGTTGGGGTAAGGGGGCCTGAGGTCCCCGGAGATGGGCGATAGGGGGCCTGTGGTCTCGATGGAGGCGTCAGGGGGCCTGAGGTCCCCGGAGCTGGGTCTTAGGGGCCTGTGGACTCGATCGAGGCGTCAGGGTGCCTGAGGTCGCCGGAGCTGGGCGTTAGGGGGCCTGAGGACCCGAAGGTGGGCGTTAGTGGGCCTGAGGTCTCTGGATCTGGGCGTTAGGGGGCCTGTGGACCCGATGGTGGGCGTCAGGGGGCCTGAGGTCCCCGGACCTGGGAGTTAGGAGGGCTGAGGTCCCCGGACCTGGGATTTAGTGGGCCTGTGGAGCCGATTGCGGGCGGGAGGGGGCCTGTGGTCCCCTGATCTGGGCGTTAGGGGACCTGTGGACCCGGAGCTGGGTCTTAGGGGGCCTTTGGACCCGATGGTGGGCGTTAGGGGGCCTGTGGACCCGGAGCTGGGAGTTAGGGGTCCTGTGGATCCGGAGCTCGGCGTTTGGGGGCCTGAGGTCCCCAGAGCTGGGCGTTAGGGGCCCTGTGGATACGGTGGTGGGCGATAGTGGCCCTTGAGACCCTATGGTCGGCGTTAGGGATCCTGTGGTCCCCAGAGCTGGTCGTTAGGGGGACTGTGGCCCCGGAGCTGGGCATTAGGCGGCCTGTGGACCCGATAGTAGACCTTACGGGGGCTGTGGTCACCGGAGCTGGGAGTTAGGGAGCCTGAGGTTCCCGGAGCTGGGCGTTAGGGGGCCTGTGGCCCGGATGGTGGGCGTTAGGGGGCATGTGTACCCGATGGTGGGCCTTACGGGGCCTTTGATCACCGGAGCTGGGTGTTAGGGCGCCTTTGGACCCTGAGCGGAGTGTTAGGGGGACTGTGGACCCGATGGTAGGCGTTGGGGGACCTGTGTTCGAGGGAGCTGGGCGTTAAGGGTCCTGTGAAGCCGGAGCTGGGCGTTAGGGGGCCTGTGGACCCGATGGTGGGCGTTAGGGGGCCTGTGGTCCCCGGAGCTGGGAGTCAGGAGGCCTGAGGTCCCCAGAGCTGGGCGTTAGGGGGCCTGTGGACCCGATGGTAGGCGTTAGGGGGCCTGTGGTCCCCGGAGCTGGGCGATAGGGGGACTTTGGTCCCCGGAGCTGGGCGTTAGGGGGCCTGTGGACCCGATAGTGGGCGTTTGGGGGCCTATGGACCGGATGTTAGGCGTCAGGGGGCCTGAGGTCTCCGGAGCTGAGCGTTAGGGGGACTGTGGACCCGATGGTAGGCGTTGGGGGACCTGTGTTCCAGGGAGCTGGGCGTTAAGGGGCCTGTGAACCCGGAGCTGGGCGTTAGGGAGCCTGTGGACCCGGTGCTAGGTGTTAGGAGGCCTGTGGACCCTACGGTGGGCGTTAGGGGACCTGTGGTCTTTTCAGCTGGGCGTTAGGGGGCCTGTGGACCCAGAGCTGGGCGTTAGGGGGCCTGTGGACCCGATGGTAGTCGTTAGGGGTCCTGTGGTCCCCGGAGCTGGGCGTTAGGGGGCCTGTGGAACCGATGGTGGGCGTTAGGAGGCCTATGGACCCGATGGTAGGCGCTAGGGGGCCTGTGGTCCCCGGAGCTAGGCCTTAGGGGTCCTGTGGACCCGGAGCTGGGAGATAGGGGGCCTGTAGACCCGCAGCTGGGGGTTAAGGGCTCTGTGGTCCCGATGGTAGGCGTTAGGGGGCCTGTGGTCCGCGGAGCTGGGTGTTAGGGGGCCTGTGGTCCCCGGAGCTGGGCGTTAGGGAGCCTGTGGACCTTACCGTCTGCGTTAGGGGGCCTGTGGTCCCCGCAGCTGGGCGTTAGGGGGCCTGTGGTACCCGGAGCTGGGCGATAGGGGGCCTGTGGAACCGATGGCGGGCGTTAGGCCTATCGAACCAATGGTAGGCGTTAGGGGGCCTTTGGGCCCGGGAGATAGGCGTCAGGGGTCCTGTGGCCCCGGAGCTGGGCGTCAGGGGGCCTGAGGACCCGAAGGTGGGCGTTGGGGGGCCTGAGGTCCCTGGAGCTGGGCGTTAGGGGGCCTGTGGACCCGATGGTGGGCATTACGGTCTCTGAGGTCCCCGGAGCTGTGCGTCAGGGAGCCTGTGGAACCAATGGTGGGCGTCAGGGGCCCTGTTTTCCTCGGAGCTGGGTGTTAGGGGGCCTATGGACACGATGGGGGGCGTTAGGGGGCCTGAGGTCCCCAGAGCTGGGCGTTAGGGATCCTGTGGACCCGATGGTGGGGTCAGGGAGCCTGAGGTCCCCGGAGCTGGGCATCAGTTGTCCTCTATACCCGAAGGCTGGCGTCAGGGGGCCTGAGGTCCCCGGAGCTGGGCTTCAGGGGGTCTGATGTCCCCCGGAGCTGGACGTCAGGGGGCCTGTGGACCCGATGGTAGGCGTCAGGGGGCCTGAGGTCTCCGGAGCTGAGCGTTAGGGGGCCTGTGGACCCGATGGTAGGCGTTAGGGGGGCTGTGGTCCTCGGAGCTCGGTGTTAGGCGGCCTGTGGAACCGATGGTAGGAGTTAGGGGGCCTGTGGTCCCCGGAGCTGGGCGTTAGGGGGCCTGTGTTCTCCGGGCTGGGCGTTAGGGGGCCTGTGGTCCCGATGGTGGGCGTTAGTGGGCTGGTGGTCCCAGGAGCTGGGCGTTAGCAGGCCTGTGGACCCGGAGCTGGGCGTTAGCGCGTCTGAGGGCCCCAGACCTGGGGGTTATGGAGCCTGAGATCCAAGGAACTGGGCGTTAGGGGGCCTGTGGAGCCGGAGCTGGGTGTTAGGGTGCCTGTGGTCCCCGGAGCTGGGCGTTAGGGTGCCTGTTGTCCCGATGGTAGGCGTTAGGGGCTTGTGGTCCCCGGGCTGGGCGTTAGGGGGCCTGAGGACCCGGAGCTGGGCGTTAGGTGGCCTGTGGACCCTATGGGGGGGCGTTAGGGGGCCTGAGATCCCCGGAGCTCGGCGTTAGGGGTCCTGTGGACCCGATGGTGGGCGTCAGGGTGGCTGTGGACCCGGAGCTGGGCGTCAGCGGGCCTGAGGTCCCCGGAGCTGTGCATCAGGGGGCCTCTAGACCCGATGGTGTGCGTCAGGGGGCCTGAGGTCCCCGGAGCTGGACGTCAGGGGCCCTGTGGACCCGATGGTGGCGTCAAGGGGCCTGAGGTCCCCGGAGCTGGGCGTTAGGGGGCCTGTGTCCGCGGAGATGGGCGTTAGGGGGCCTGTGGACCCGATGGTAGGCGTTAGGGGGCCTGTGATCCCCGGAACTGGCCGTTAGGGGGCATGTGGACCCGATGGTGGGCCTTAGGGGGTCTGTGGTCCCCGGAGCTGGGCGATAGGGGGCCTGTGGACGCGACAGTGGGCGTTAGGGGGCCTGTGGACCCGTTGGTAGGCGTCAGGGGGCCTGAGGTCTCCGGAGCTGAGCGTTAGGGGGCCTGTGGACCCGATGGTAGGCGTTAGGGGGCCTATGGTCCCCGGAGCTGGGCGTTAGAGAGCCTGTGTAGCCGGTGCTGGGCGTTAGGGGGCCTGTGGACCCTACGGTGGGAGTTAGGGGGCCTGTGGTCCCCGGATCTGGGCGTTAGGGGGACTGTGGACCCGGAGCTGTGCGTTAGGGGGCCTGAGGACCCGAAGGTGGGCGTCGGGGGGCCTGAGTCCCTGGAGCTGTGCGTCAGGGGGCCTGTGGACCCGATGGTGGGCGTCAGGGGGCCTGTTTTCCTCGGAACTGGGTGTTAGGGGGCCTGTGGACACGATGGGGGGCGTTAGGGGGCCTGAGGTCCCCGGAGCTGCGCATCAGGGAGCCTCTATACCCGATGGCTGGCGTCAGGGGGCCTGAGGTCCGCGGAACTGGGCTTCAGGGGGTCTGATGACCCCGGAGCTGGACGTCAGGGGGCCTGTGGACCCGATGGTAGGCGTCAGGGGGCCTGAGGTCTCCGGAGCTGAGCGTTAGGGGGCCTGTGGACCCGATGGTAGGCGTTAGGGGGCCTGTGGTCCCTGGAGCTGGGCGTTAGTAAGCCTGTGAACCCGGTGCTGAGCGTTAGGGGGCCTGTGGACCCTACGGTGGGCGTTAGGGGGCCTGTGGTCCCCGGAGCTGGGCGTTAGGGGGACTGAGGCCCCGGACCTGGGCGTTAGGGGGCCTGAGATCCCAGGAGAAGGCGTTAGGGTTCCTGTGGTCCCGATGGTAGGCGTTAGGGGCCTGTGGTCCCCGGGGTGGGCGTTAGGTGGCCTGAGAACCCGGAGCTGGGCGTTAGGGGGCCTGTGGACCCGATGGTAGGCGTTAGGGGGCCTGTGGTGTCCGGAGCTGAGTGTTAGGGGGCCTGTGGTCCCCGAGCTGGGCGTTAGGGGGCCTGTGGTCCCGATAGTGGGAGTTAGTGGGCCTGTGGACCCGGAGCTGGGTGTTAGGAGGCCTGTGGAACTGGAGCTGTTCGTTAGGGGGCCTGAGGGCCCCAGACGTGGGCGTTAGGGGGCCTGAGATCAAAGAAGCTGGGCGTTAGGGAGCCTGTGGAGCCGGAGCTGGGTGTTAGGGTGCCTGTTGTCCCGCTGGTAGGCGTTAGGGGGCCTGTGGACCCGATGGTGGGCGTTAGGAGGCCTGTGGTGGCGATAGTCGGCGTTAGGGGGCCTGTGGACCCGGATCTGAGTGTTAGGGGGCCTGTGGACCCGGAGCTGTGTGTTATGGGGCCTTAGGGCCCCGGACCTGGGCGTTAGGGGGCCTGAGATCCCAGGAGCTGGGCGTTAGGGGGCCTGTGGACCCGGAGCTGGGTGTTAGAGGGCCTGTGGTCCCCGGAGCTGGGCGTCAGGGGGCCTGTGGACCAGATGGTTGGCGTTAGTGGCCTGTGGTCCCCGGGCTGGGCGTCAGGGGGCCTGTGGACTCGGTGAAGGCGTCAAGGGGCCTGAGGTCCCCGAAGCTAGGCGTTAGGGGGCCTGTGGACTCGATGGAGGCGTCAGGGGGCGTGAGGTCCCCGGAGCTGAGCGTTAGGGGGCCTGAGGACCGGAAGTGGGCGTTAGGGGGCCTGAGGTCTCCGGATCTGGGCGTTAGGGGGCCTTTGGACCCGATGGTGGGCGTTAACAGGCCTGAGCTCCCCGGAGCTGGGCGTCAGGGGGCCTGAGGTCCCCGGAGCTGGGAGTTAGGAGGCCTGTGAACCCGATTGTGGGCGGGAGGGGGGCCTGTGGTCCCCTGATCTGGGCGTTAGGGGACCTGTGGACCCGGAGCTGGACGTTAAGGGGCCTGTGGACCCAATGGTGGGCGTGAGGGGGTCTGTGGCCCCGGAGCTGGGTCTTAGGGGGCCTTTGGACCCGATGGTGGGCGTTAGGGGGCCTGTGGCACCGGAGCTGGGCGTTAGGGGGCCTGTGGACCCAATAGTGGGCGTTAGAGGGCCTATGGACCCGATGGTAGGCGTCAGGGGGCCTGAGGTCTCCGGAGCTGTGCATTAGGGGGCCTGTGGACGCGATGGTAGGCGTCAGGGGGCCTGCGGTCCCCGGAGCTGGGAATTAGGAAGCCTGTGGACCCGGTGCTAGGCGTTAGGAGGCCTGTGGACCCTACGGTGGGCGTTAGGGGACCTGTGGTCTTTTCAGCTGGGCGTTAGGTGGCCTGTGGACCCAGAGCTGGGCGTTAGGAGGCCTGTGGACCCGATGGTAGTCGTTAGGGGGCCTGTGGTCCCCGCAGCTGGGCGTTAGGGGCTGGACCCGCAGCTGGGCGTTAGGGGGTCTGTCGTCCCCGGAGCTGGGCGTTAGGGGGCCTGTGGTCCCCGGAGCTGGGCGATAGGGGCCTGTGGACCCGCAGCTGGGGGTCAAGGGCCCTCTGGACCCGATGGTAGGCGTTAGGGAGCCTGTGGACACGGTGCTGGGCGTTAGGGGGCCTGTGGACCCTACCGTCTGCGTTAGGGGGCCTGTGGTCCCCGCAGCTGGGCGTTAGCCGGCCTGTGGACCCAGAGCTGGGCGTGAGGAGGCCTGTGGAAACCATGGTAGTCGTTAGGGGGCCTGTCGTCCCCGGAGCTGGGCGTTAGGGGGCTTGTGGACCCGCAGCTGGGGGTCAAGGGCCCTCTGGACCCGATGGTAGGCGTTAGGGAGCCTGTGGACACGGTGCTGGGCGTTAGGGGGCCTGTGGACCCTACCGTCTGCGTTAGGGGGCCTGTGGTCCCCGCAGCTGGGCGTTAGCCGGCCTGTTGACCCAGAGCTGGGCGTGAGGAGGCCTGTGGACCCCATGGTAGTCGTTAGGGGGCCTGTCGTCCCCGGAGCTGGGCGTTAGGGGTCTTGTGGACCCGGAGCTGGGCGTTAGGGGGCCTGTGGTAGCCGGAGCTGGGCGATAGGGGGCCTGTGGAACCGATGGTGGGCGTTAGGAGGCCTATCGAACCAATGGTAGGCGTTAGGGGACCTGTGGGCCCCGGAGCTAGGCGTTAGGGGGCCTGTGGCCCCGGAGCTGGGCGTCAGGGGGCCTGATGACCCGAAGATGGGCGTTGGGGGGCCTGAGGTCCCTGGAGCTGGGCGTTAGGAGACCTATGGACCCGGAGCTGGGAATTAGGCGGCCTGTGGACCCGATGGTAGGCCTTAGGGGGGCTGTGGTCCCCGGAGCTGGGTGTTAGGGAGCCTGAGTTCCCCGGATCTGAGCTTTAGGGGGCCTGTGGACCCGATGGTGGGCGTTAGGGGGCCTTTGATCCCCGGAGCTGGGCGTTAGGGGGCCTGTGGAACCGGAGCGGAGCGTTAAGGGGCCTGTGAAACCGGAGTTGGGCGTTAGGGGGCCTGTGGACCCGAGTATGGGCGTTAGGGGGCCTGTGGACACGGTGGTTTGCGTTAGGGGGCTTGTGGCCCCGGAGCTGGGCGTTAGGCGGCCTGTGGACCCGATGGTTGGCTTTAGGAGGCCTGTGGTCCCCGGAGCTGGGAGTCAGGAGGCCTGAGGTCCCCAGAGCTGGGCGTTAGGGGGCCTCTGGACCCGATGGTGGGCGTTAGGGGGCCTGTGGTCCCTGGAGCTGGGCCTTAGGGGTCCTGTGGAGCCGGAGCTGGGCGTTAGGGAGCCTGTGGACCCGATGGTAGCCCTTAGGGGGCCTGTGGTCCCTGGAGCTGGGCATTAGGGGGCCTGAGGTCCCCGGAGTTGGGCGTTAGGGGGCCTGTGGACCCGGTGCTGGGCGTTAGGGGGCCTGTGGACCCTACGGCGGGCGTTAGGGGGCCTGTGGACCCTACGGCGGGCGTTAGGGGGCCTGTGGACTCTACGGTGGGCGTTAGGGGGCCTGTGGTCCCCACAGCTGGGCGTTAGGGAGCCTGAGGTCCCCGGAGCTGGGCGGCAGGGGGCCTGATGACCCGAAGATGGGCGTTGGGGGGCCTGAGGTCCCTGGAGCTGGGCGTTAGGAGACCTATGGACCCGGAGCTGGGCATTAGGCGGCCTGTGGACCCGATAGTAGACCTTACGGGGGCTGTGGTCACCGGAGCTGGGAGTTAGGGAGCCTGAGGTTCCCGGAGCTGGGCGTTAGGGGGCCTGTGGACCGGATGGTGGGCGTTAGGGGGCCTGTGTACCCGATGGTGGGCCTTACGGGGCCTGTGGTCCCCGGATCTGGGCGTTAGGGTGCCTGTGGACCCGATGGTTGGCGTTAGTGGCCTGTGGTCCCCGGGCTGGGCGTCAGGGGGCCTGTGGACCCGATTGTTGGGGTAAGGGGGCCTGAGGTCCCCGGAGATGGGCGATAGGGGGCCTGTGGTCTCGATGGAGGCGTCAGGGGGCCTGAGGTCCCCGGAGCTGGGTCTTAGGGGCCTGTGGACTCGATCGAGGCGTCAGGGTGCCTGAGGTCGCCGGAGCTGGGCGTTAGGGGGCCTGAGGACCCGAAGGTGGGCGTTAGTGGGCCTGAGGTCTCTGGATCTGGGCGTTAGGGGGCCTGTGGACCCGATGGTGGGCGTCAGGGGGCCTGAGGTCCCCGGACCTGGGAGTTAGGAGGGCTGAGGTCCCCGGACCTGGGATTTAGTGGGCCTGTGGAGCCGATTGCGGGCGGGGAGGGGGCCTGTGGTCCCCTGATCTGGGCGTTAGGGGACCTGTGGACCCGGAGCTGGGTCTTAGGGGGCCTTTGGACCCGATGGTGGGCGTTAGGGGGCCTGAGGTCCCCGGAGATGGGCGATAGGGGGCCTGTGGTCTCGATGGAGGCGTCAGGGGGCCTGAGGTCCCCGGAGCTGGGTCTTAGGGGCCTGTGGACTCGATCGAGGCGTCAGGGTGCCTGAGGTCGCCGGAGCTGGGCGTTAGGGGGCCTGAGGACCCGAAGGTGGGCGTTAGTGGGCCTGAGGTCTCTGGATCTGGGCGTTAGGGGGCCTGTGGACCCGATGGTGGGCGTCAGGGGGCCTGAGGTCCCCGGACCTGGGAGTTAGGAGGGCTGAGGTCCCCGGACCTGGGATTTAGTGGGCCTGTGGAGCCGATTGCGGGCGGGAGGGGGGCCTGTGGTCCCCTGATCTGGGCGTTAGGGGACCTGTGGACCCGGAGCTGGGTCTTAGGGGGCCTTTGGACCCGATGGTGGGCGTTAGGGGGCCTGTGGACCCGGAGCTGGGAGTTAGGGGTCCTGTGGATCCGGAGCTCGGCGTTTGGGGGCCTGAGGTCCCCAGAGCTGGGCGTTAGGGGCCCTGTGGATACGGTGGTGGGCGATAGTGGCCCTTGAGACCCTATGGTCGGCGTTAGGGATCCTGTGGTCCCCAGAGCTGGTCGTTAGGGGGACTGTGGCCCCGGAACTGGGCGTTAGGGGGACTGTGGCCCCGGAGCTGGGCATTAGGCGGCCTGTGGACCCGATAGTAGACCTTACGGGGGCTGTGGTCACCGGAGCTGGGAGTTAGGGAGCCTGAGGTTCCCGGAGCTGGGCGTTAGGGGGCCTGTGGCCCGGATGGTGGGCGTTAGGGGGCATGTGTACCCGATGGTGGGCCTTACGGGGCCTTTGATCCCCGGAGCTGGGTGTTAGGGCGCCTTTGGACCCTGAGCGGAGTGTTAGGGGGACTGTGGACCCGATGGTAGGCGTTGGGGGACCTGTGTTCGAGGGAGCTGGGCGTTAAGGGTCCTGTGAAGCCGGAGCTGGGCGTTAGGGGGCCTGTGGACCCGATGGTGGGCGTTAGGGGGCCTGTGGTCCCCGGAGCTGGGAGTCAGGAGGCCTGAGGTCCCCAGAGCTGGGCGTTAGGGGGCCTGTGGACCCGATGGTAGGCGTTAGGGGGCCTGTGGTCCCCGGAGCTGGGCGATAGGGGGACTTTGGTCCCCGGAGCTGGGCGTTAGGGGGCCTGTGGACCCGATAGTGGGCGTTTGGGGGCCTATGGACCGGATGTTAGGCGTCAGGGGGCCTGAGGTCTCCGGAGCTGAGCGTTAGGGGGACTGTGGACCCGATGGTAGGCGTTGGGGGACCTGTGTTCCAGGGAGCTGGGCGTTAAGGGGCCTGTGAACCCGGAGCTGGGCGTTAGGGAGCCTGTGGACCCGGTGCTAGGTGTTAGGAGGCCTGTGGACCCTACGGTGGGCGTTAGGGGACCTGTGGTCTTTTCAGCTGGGCGTTAGGGGGCCTGTGGACCCAGAGCTGGGCGTTAGGGGGCCTGTGGACCCGATGGTAGTCGTTAGGGGTCCTGTGGTCCCCGGAGCTGGGCGTTAGGGGGGCCTGTGGAACCGATGGTAGGCGCTAGGGGGCCTGTGGTCCCCGGAGCTAGGCCTTAGGGGTCCTGTGGACCCGGAGCTGGGAGATAGGGGGCCTGTAGACCCGCAGCTGGGGGTTAAGGGCTCTGTGGTCCCGATGGTAGGCGTTAGGGGGCCTGTGGTCCGCGGAGCTGGGTGTTAGGGGGCCTGTGGTCCCCGGAGCTGGGCGTTAGGGAGCCTGTGGACCTTACCGTCTGCGTTAGGGGGCCTGTGGTCCCCGCAGCTGGGCGTTAGGGGGCCTGTGGTACCCGGAGCTGGGCGATAGGGGGCCTGTGGAACCGATGGCGGGCGTTAGGCCTATCGAACCAATGGTAGGCGTTAGGGGGCCTTTGGGCCCGGGAGATAGGCGTCAGGGGTCCTGTGGCCCCGGAGCTGGGCGTCAGGGGGGCCTGAGGACCCGAAGGTGGGCGTTGGGGGGCCTGAGGTCCCTGGAGCTGGGCGTTAGGGGGCCTGTGGACCCGATGGTGGGCATTACGGTCTCTGAGGTCCCCGGAGCTGTGCGTCAGGGAGCCTGTGGAACCAATGGTGGGCGTCAGGGGCCCTGTTTTCCTCGGAGCTGGGTGTTAGGGGGGCCTATGGACACGATGGGGGGCGTTAGGGGGCCTGAGGTCCCCAGAGCTGGGCGTTAGGGATCCTGTGGACCCGATGGTGGGGTCAGGGAGCCTGAGGTCCCCGGAGCTGGGCATCAGTTGTCCTCTATACCCGAAGGCTGGCGTCAGGGGGCCTGAGGTCCCCGGAGCTGGGCTTCAGGGGGTCTGATGTCCCCGGAGCTGGACGTCAGGGGGCCTGTGGACCCGATGGTAGGCGTCAGGGGGCCTGAGGTCTCCGGAGCTGAGCGTTAGGGGGCCTGTGGACCCGATGGTAGGCGTTAGGGGGGCTGTGGTCCTCGGAGCTCGGTGTTAGGCGGCCTGTGGAACCGATGGTAGGAGTTAGGGGGCCTGTGGTCCCCGGAGCTGGGCGTTAGGGGGCCTGTGCTCCCCGGGCTGGGCGTTAGGGGGCCTGTGGTCCCGATGGTGGGCGTTAGTGGGCTGGTGGTCCCAGGAGCTGGGCGTTAGCGGGCCTGTGGACCCGGAGCTGGGCGTTAGCGCGTCTGAGGGCCCCAGACCTGGGGGTTATGGAGCCTGAGATCCAAGGAACTGGGCGTTAGGGGGCCTGTGGAGCCGGAGCTGGGTGTTAGGGTGCCTGTGGTCCCCGGAGCTGGGCGTTAGGGTGCCTGTTGTCCCGATGGTAGGCGTTAGGGGCTTGTGGTCCCCGGGCTGGGCGTTAGGGGGCCTGAGGACCCGGAGCTGGGCGTTAGGTGGCCTGTGGACCCTATGGGGGGCGTTAGGGGGCCTGAGATCCCCGGAGCTCGGCGTTAGGGGTCCTGTGGACCCGATGGTGGGCGTCAGGGTGGCTGTGGACCCGGAGCTGGGCGTCAGCGGGCCTGAGGTCCCCGGAGCTGTGCATCAGGGGGCCTCTAGACCCGATGGTGTGCGTCAGGGGGCCTGAGGTCCCCGGAGCTGGACGTCAGGGGCCCTGTGGACCCGATGGTGGCGTCAAGGGGCCTGAGGTCCCCGGAGCTGGGCGTTAGGGGGCCTGTGTCCGCGGAGATGGGCGTTAGGGGGCCTGTGGACCCGATGGTAGGCGTTAGGGGGCCTGTGATCCCCGGAACTGGCCGTTAGGGGGCATGTGGACCCGATGGTGGGCCTTAGGGGGTCTGTGGTCCCCGGAGCTGGGCGATAGGGGGGCCTGTGGACGCGACAGTGGGCGTTAGGGGGCCTGTGGACCCGTCGGTAGGCGTCAGGGGGCCTGAGGTCTCCGGAGCTGAGCGTTAGGGGGCCTGTGGACCCGATGGTAGGCGTTAGGGGGCCTATGGTCCCCGGAGCTGGGCGTTAGAGAGCCTGTGGAGCCGGTGCTGGGCGTTAGGGGGCCTGTGGACCCTACGGTGGGAGTTAGGGGGCCTGTGGTCCCCGGATCTGGGCGTTAGGGGGACTGTGGACCCGGAGCTGTGCGTTAGGGGGCCTGAGGACCCGAAGGTGGGCGTCGGGGGGCCTGAGTCCCTGGAGCTGTGCGTCAGGGGGCCTGTGGACCCGATGGTGGGCGTCAGGGGGCCTGTTTTCCTCGGAACTGGGTGTTAGGGGGCCTGTGGACACGATGGGGGGCGTTAGGGGGCCTGAGGTCCCCGGAGCTGCGCATCAGGGAGCCTCTATACCCGATGGCTGGCGTCAGGGGGCCTGAGGTCCGCGGAACTGGGCTTCAGGGGGTCTGATGACCCCGGAGCTGGACGTCAGGGGGCCTGTGGACCCGATGGTAGGCGTCAGGGGGCCTGAGGTCTCCGGAGCTGAGCGTTAGGGGGCCTGTGGACCCGATGGTAGGCGTTAGGGGGCCTGTGGTCCCTGGAGCTGGGCGTTAGTAAGCCTGTGAACCCGGTGCTGAGCGTTAGGGGGCCTGTGGACCCTACGGTGGGCGTTAGGGGGCCTGTGGTCCCCGGAGCTGGGCGTTAGGGGGACTGAGGCCCCGGACCTGGGCGTTAGGGGGCCTGAGATCCCAGGAGAAGGCGTTAGGGTTCCTGTGGTCCCGATGGTAGGCGTTAGGGGCCTGTGGTCCCCGGGGTGGGCGTTAGGTGGCCTGAGAACCCGGAGCTGGGCGTTAGGGGGCCTGTGGACCCGATGGTAGGCGTTAGGGGGCCTGTGGTGTCCGGAGCTGAGTGTTAGGGGGCCTGTGGTCCCCGAGCTGGGCGTTAGGGGGGCCTGTGGTCCCGATAGTGGGAGTTAGTGGGCCTGTGGACCCGGAGCTGGGTGTTAGGAGGCCTGTGGAACTGGAGCTGTTCGTTAGGGGGCCTGAGGGCCCCAGACGTGGGCGTTAGGGGGCCTGAGATCAAAGAAGCTGGGCGTTAGGGAGCCTGTGGAGCCGGAGCTGGGTGTTAGGGTGCCTGTTGTCCCGCTGGTAGGCGTTAGGGGGCCTGTGGACCCGATGGTGGGCGTTAGGAGGCCTGTGGTCGCGATAGTCGGCGTTAGGGGGCCTGTGGACCCGGATCTGAGTGTTAGGGGGCCTGTGGACCCGGAGCTGTGTGTTATGGGGCCTTAGGGCCCCGGACCTGGGCGTTAGGGGGCCTGAGATCCCAGGAGCTGGGCGTTAGGGGGCCTGTGGACCCGGATCTGAGTGTTAGGGGGCCTGTGGACCCGGAGCTGTGTGTTATGGGGCCTTAGGGCCCCAGACCTGGGCATTAGGGGGCCTGAGATCCCAGGAGCTGGGCGTTAGGGGGCCTGTGGACCCGGAGCTGGGTGTTAGAGGGCCTGTGGTCCCCGGAGCTGGGCGTCAGGGGGCCTGTGGACCAGATGGTTGGCGTTAGTGGCCTGTGGTCCCCGGGCTGGGCGTCAGGGGGCCTGTGGACTCGGTGAAGGCGTCAAGGGGCCTGAGGTCCCCGAAGCTAGGCGTTAGGGGGCCTGTGGACTCGATGGAGGCGTCAGGGGGCGTGAGGTCCCCGGAGCTGAGCGTTAGGGGGCCTGAGGACCGGAAGTGGGCGTTAGGGGGCCTGAGGTCTCCGGATCTGGGCGTTAGGGGGCCTTTGGACCCGATGGTGGGCGTTAACAGGCCTGAGCTCCCCGGAGCTGGGCGTCAGGGGGCCTGAGGTCCCCGGAGCTGGGAGTTAGGAGGCCTGTGAACCCGATTGTGGGCGGGAGGGGGGCCTGTGGTCCCCCTGATCTGGGCGTTAGGGGACCTGTGGACCCGGAGCTGGACGTTAAGGGGCCTGTGGACCCAATGGTGGGCGTGAGGGGGTCTGTGGCCCCGGAGCTGGGTCTTAGGGGGCCTTTGGACCCGATGGTGGGCGTTAGGGGGCCTGTGGCACCGGAGCTGGGCGTTAGGGGGCCTGTGGACCCAATAGTGGGCGTTAGAGGGCCTATGGACCCGATGGTAGGCGTCAGGGGGCCTGAGGTCTCCGGAGCTGTGCATTAGGGGGCCTGTGGACGCGATGGTAGGCGTCAGGGGGCCTGCGGTCCCCGGAGCTGGGAATTAGGAAGCCTGTGGACCCGGTGCTAGGCGTTAGGAGGCCTGTGGACCCTACGGTGGGCGTTAGGGGACCTGTGGTCTTTTCAGCTGGGCGTTAGGTGGCCTGTGGACCCAGAGCTGGGCGTTAGGAGGCCTGTGGACCCGATGGTAGTCGTTAGGGGGCCTGTGGTCCCCGCAGCTGGGCGTTAGGGGCTGGACCCGCAGCTGGGCGTTAGGGGGTCTGTCGTCCCCGGAGCTGGGCGTTAGGGGGCCTGTGGTCCCCGGAGCTGGGCGATAGGGGCCTGTGGACCCGCAGCTGGGGGTCAAGGGCCCTCTGGACCCGATGGTAGGCGTTAGGGAGCCTGTGGACACGGTGCTGGGCGTTAGGGGGCCTGTGGACCCTACCGTCTGCGTTAGGGGGCCTGTGGTCCCCGCAGCTGGGCGTTAGCCGGCCTGTGGACCCAGAGCTGGGCGTGAGGAGGCCTGTGGACCCCATGGTAGTCGTTAGGGGGCCTGTCGTCCCCGGAGCTGGGCGTTAGGGGGCTTGTGGACCCGGAGCTGGGCGTTAGGGGGCCTGTGGTAGCCGGAGCTGGGCGATAGGGGGCCTGTGGAACCGATGGTGGGCGTTAGGAGGCCTATCGAACCAATGGTAGGCGTTAGGGGACCTGTGGGCCCCGGAGCTAGGCGTTAGGGGGCCTGTGGCCCCGGAGCTGGGCGTCAGGGGGCCTGATGACCCGAAGATGGGCGTTGGGGGGCCTGAGGTCCCTGGAGCTGGGCGTTAGGAGACCTATGGACCCGGAGCTGGGAATTAGGCGGCCTGTGGACCCGATGGTAGGCCTTAGGGGGGCTGTGGTCCCCGGAGCTGGGTGTTAGGGAGCCTGAGTTCCCCGGATCTGAGCTTTAGGGGGGCCTGTGGACCCGATGGTGGGCGTTAGGGGGCCTTTGATCCCCGGAGCTGGGCGTTAGGGGGCCTGTGGAACCGGAGCGGAGCGTTAAGGGGCCTGTGAAACCGGAGTTGGGCGTGAGGGGGCCTGTGGACCCGAGTATGGGCGTTAGGGGGCCTGTGGACACGGTGGTTTGCGTTAGGGGGCTTGTGGCCCCGGAGCTGGGCGTTAGGGGGGCCTGTGGACCCGATGGTTGGCTTTAGGAGGCCTGTGGTCCCCGGAGCTGGGAGTCAGGAGGCCTGAGGTCCCCAGAGCTGGGCGTTAGGGGGCCTCTGGACCCGATGGTGGGCGTTAGGGGGCCTGTGGTCCCTGGAGCTGGGCCTTAGGGGTCCTGTGGAGCCGGAGCTGGGCGTTAGGGAGCCTGTGGACCCGATGGTAGCCCTTAGGGGGCCTGTGGTCCCTGGAGCTGGGCATTAGGGGGCCTGAGGTCCCCGGAGTTGGGCGTTAGGGGGCCTGTGGACCCGGTGCTGGGCGTTAGGGGGCCTGTGGACCCGGTGCTGGGCGTTAGGGGGCCTGTGGACTCTACGGCGGGCGTTAGGGGGCCTGTGGACTCTACGGTGGGCGTTAGGGGGCCTGTGGTCCCCACAGCTGGGCGTTAGGGAGCCTGAGGTCCCCGGAGCTGGGCGTCAGGGGGCCTGATGACCCGAAGATGGGCGTTGGGGGGCCTGAGGTCCCTGGAGCTGGGCGTTAGGAGACCTATGGACCCGGAGCTGGGCATTAGGCGGCCTGTGGACCCGATAGTAGACCTTACGGGGGCTGTGGTCACCGGAGCTGGGAGTTAGGGAGCCTGAGGTTCCCGGAGCTGGGCGTTAGGGGGCCTGTGGACCGGATGGTGGGCGTTAGGGGGCCTGTGTACCCGATGGTGGGCCTTACGGGGCCTGTGGTCCCCGGATCTGGGCGTTAGGGTGCCTGTGGACCCGATGGTTGGCGTTAGTGGCCTGTGGTCCCCGGGCTGGGCGTCAGGGGGCCTGTGGACCCGATTGTTGGGGTAAGGGGGCCTGAGGTCCCCGGAGATGGGCGATAGGGGGTCTGTGGTCTCGATGGAGGCGTCAGGGGGCCTGAGGTCCCCGGAGCTGGGTCTTAGGGGCCTGTGGACTCGATCGAGGCGTCAGGGTGCCTGAGGTCGCCGGAGCTGGGCGTTAGGGGGCCTGAGGACCCGAAGGTGGGCGTTAGTGGGCCTGAGGTCTCTGGATCTGGGCGTTAGGGGGCCTGTGGACCCGATGGTGGGCGTCAGGGGGCCTGAGGTCCCCGGACCTGGGAGTTAGGGGGCCTGTGGTCCCCGGAGCTGGGCGTTAGGGGGCCTGTGCTCCCCGGGCTGGGCGTTAGGGGGCCTGTGGTCCCGATGGTGGGCGTTAGTGGGCTGGTGGTCCCAGGAGCTGGGCGTTAGCGGGCCTGTGGACCCGGAGCTGGGCGTTAGCGCGTCTGAGGGCCCCAGACCTGGGGGTTATGGAGCCTGAGATCCAAGGAACTGGGCGTTAGGGGGCCTGTGGAGCCGGAGCTGGGTGTTAGGGTGCCTGTGGTCCCCGGAGCTGGGCGTTAGGGTGCCTGTTGTCCCGATGGTAGGCGTTAGGGGCTTGTGGTCCCCGGGCTGGGCGTTAGGGGGCCTGAGGACCCGGAGCTGGGCGTTAGGTGGCCTGTGGACCCTATGGGGGGCGTTAGGGGGCCTGAGATCCCCGGAGCTCGGCGTTAGGGGTCCTGTGGACCCGATGGTGGGCGTCAGGGTGGCTGTGGACCCGGAGCTGGGCGTCAGCGGGCCTGAGGTCCCCGGAGCTGTGCATCAGGGGGCCTCTAGACCCGATGGTGTGCGTCAGGGGGCCTGAGGTCCCCGGAGCTGGACGTCAGGGGCCCTGTGGACCCGATGGTGGCGTCAAGGGGCCTGAGGTCCCCGGAGCTGGGCGTTAGGGGGCCTGTGTCCGCGGAGATGGGCGTTAGGGGGCCTGTGGACCCGATGGTAGGCGTTAGGGGGCCTGTGATCCCCGGAACTGGCCGTTAGGGGGCATGTGGACCCGATGGTGGGCCTTAGGGGGTCTGTGGTCCCCGGAGCTGGGCGATAGGGGGCCTGTGGACGCGACAGTGGGCGTTAGGGGGCCTGTGGACCCGTCGGTAGGCGTCAGGGGGCCTGAGGTCTCCGGAGCTGAGCGTTAGGGGGCCTGTGGACCCGATGGTAGGCGTTAGGGGGCCTATGGTCCCCGGAGCTGGGCGTTAGAGAGCCTGCGGAGCCGGTGCTGGGCGTTAGGGGGCCTGTGGACCCTACGGTGGGAGTTAGGGGGCCTGTGGTCCCCGGATCTGGGCGTTAGGGGGACTGTGGACCCGGAGCTGTGCGTTAGGGGGCCTGAGGACCCGAAGGTGGGCGTCGGGGGGCCTGAGTCCCTGGAGCTGTGCGTCAGGGGGCCTGTGGACCCGATGGTGGGCGTCAGGGGGCCTGTTTTCCTCGGAACTGGGTGTTAGGGGGCCTGTGGACACGATGGGGGGCGTTAGGGGGCCTGAGGTCCCCGGAGCTGCGCATCAGGGAGCCTCTATACCCGATGGCTGGCGTCAGGGGGCCTGAGGTCCGCGGAACTGGGCTTCAGGGGGTCTGATGACCCCGGAGCTGGACGTCAGGGGGCCTGTGGACCCGATGGTAGGCGTCAGGGGGCCTGAGGTCTCCGGAGCTGAGCGTTAGGGGGCCTGTGGACCCGATGGTAGGCGTTAGGGGGCCTGTGGTCCCTGGAGCTGGGCGTTAGTAAGCCTGTGAACCCGGTGCTGAGCGTTAGGGGGCCTGTGGACCCTACGGTGGGCGTTAGGGGGCCTGTGGTCCCCGGAGCTGGGCGTTAGGGGGACTGAGGCCCCGGACCTGGGCGTTAGGGGGCCTGAGATCCCAGGAGAAGGCGTTAGGGTTCCTGTGGTCCCGATGGTAGGCGTTAGGGGCCTGTGGTCCCCGGGGTGGGCGTTAGGTGGCCTGAGAACCCGGAGCTGGGCGTTAGGGGGCCTGTGGACCCGATGGTAGGCGTTAGGGGGCCTGTGGTGTCCGGAGCTGAGTGTTAGGGGGCCTGTGGTCCCCGAGCTGGGCGTTAGGGGGCCTGTGGTCCCGATAGTGGGAGTTAGTGGGCCTGTGGACCCGGAGCTGGGTGTTAGGAGGCCTGTGGAACTGGAGCTGTTCGTTAGGGGGCCTGAGGGCCCCAGACGTGGGCGTTAGGGGGCCTGAGATCAAAGAAGCTGGGCGTTAGGGAGCCTGTGGAGCCGGAGCTGGGTGTTAGGGTGCCTGTTGTCCCGCTGGTAGGCGTTAGGGGGCCTGTGGACCCGATGGTGGGCGTTAGGAGGCCTGTGGTCGCGATAGTCGGCGTTAGGGGGCCTGTGGACCCGGATCTGAGTGTTAGGGGGCCTGTGGACCCGGAGCTGTGTGTTATGGGGCCTTAGGGCCCCGGACCTGGGCGTTAGGGGGCCTGAGATCCCAGGAGCTGGGCGTTAGGGGGCCTGTGGACCCGGAGCTGGGTGTTAGAGGGCCTGTGGTCCCCGGAGCTGGGCGTCAGGGGGCCTGTGGACCAGATGGTTGGCGTTAGTGGCCTGTGGTCCCCGGGCTGGGCGTCAGGGGGCCTGTGGACTCGGTGAAGGCGTCAAGGGGCCTGAGGTCCCCGAAGCTAGGCGTTAGGGGGCCTGTGGACTCGATGGAGGCGTCAGGGGGCGTGAGGTCCCCGGAGCTGAGCGTTAGGGGGCCTGAGGACCGGAAGTGGGCGTTAGGGGGCCTGAGGTCTCCGGATCTGGGCGTTAGGGGGCCTTTGGACCCGATGGTGGGCGTTAACAGGCCTGAGCTCCCCGGAGCTGGGCGTCAGGGGGCCTGAGGTCCCCGGAGCTGGGAGTTAGGAGGCCTGTGAACCCGATTGTGGGCGGGAGGGGGCCTGTGGTCCCCTGATCTGGGCGTTAGGGGACCTGTGGACCCGGAGCTGGACGTTAAGGGGCCTGTGGACCCAATGGTGGGCGTGAGGGGGTCTGTGGCCCCGGAGCTGGGTCTTAGGGGGCCTTTGGACCCGATGGTGGGCGTTAGGGGGCCTGTGGCACCGGAGCTGGGCGTTAGGGGGCCTGTGGACCCAATAGTGGGCGTTAGAGGGCCTATGGACCCGATGGTAGGCGTCAGGGGGCCTGAGGTCTCCGGAGCTGTGCATTAGGGGGCCTGTGGACGCGATGGTAGGCGTCAGGGGGCCTGCGGTCCCCGGAGCTGGGAATTAGGAAGCCTGTGGACCCGGTGCTAGGCGTTAGGAGGCCTGTGGACCCTACGGTGGGCGTTAGGGGACCTGTGGTCTTTTCAGCTGGGCGTTAGGTGGCCTGTGGACCCAGAGCTGGGCGTTAGGAGGCCTGTGGACCCGATGGTAGTCGTTAGGGGGCCTGTGGTCCCCGCAGCTGGGCGTTAGGGGCTGGACCCGCAGCTGGGCGTTAGGGGGTCTGTCGTCCCCGGAGCTGGGCGTTAGGGGGCCTGTGGTCCCCGGAGCTGGGCGATAGGGGCCTGTGGACCCGCAGCTGGGGGTCAAGGGCCCTCTGGACCCGATGGTAGGCGTTAGGGAGCCTGTGGACACGGTGCTGGGCGTTAGGGGGCCTGTGGACCCTACCGTCTGCGTTAGGGGGCCTGTGGTCCCCGCAGCTGGGCGTTAGCCGGCCTGTGGACCCAGAGCTGGGCGTGAGGAGGCCTGTGGACCCCATGGTAGTCGTTAGGGGGCCTGTCGTCCCCGGAGCTGGGCGTTAGGGGGCTTGTGGACCCGGAGCTGGGCGTTAGGGGGCCTGTGGTAGCCGGAGCTGGGCGATAGGGGGCCTGTGGAACCGATGGTGGGCGTTAGGAGGCCTATCGAACCAATGGTAGGCGTTAGGGGACCTGTGGGCCCCGGAGCTAGGCGTTAGGGGGCCTGTGGCCCCGGAGCTGGGCGTCAGGGGGCCTGATGACCCGAAGATGGGCGTTGGGGGGCCTGAGGTCCCTGGAGCTGGGCGTTAGGAGACCTATGGACCCGGAGCTGGGAATTAGGCGGCCTGTGGACCCGATGGTAGGCCTTAGGGGGGCTGTGGTCCCCGGAGCTGGGTGTTAGGGAGCCTGAGTTCCCCGGATCTGAGCTTTAGGGGGCCTGTGGACCCGATGGTGGGCGTTAGGGGGCCTTTGATCCCCGGAGCTGGGCGTTAGGGGGCCTGTGGACCCGAGTATGGGCGTTAGGGGGCCTGTGGACACGGTGGTTTGCGTTAGGGGGCTTGTGGCCCCGGAGCTGGGCGTTAGGGGGCCTGTGGACCCGATGGTTGGCTTTAGGAGGCCTGTGGTCCCCGGAGCTGGGAGTCAGGAGGCCTGAGGTCCCCAGAGCTGGGCGTTAGGGGGCCTCTGGACCCGATGGTGGGCGTTAGGGGGCCTGTGGTCCCTGGAGCTGGGCCTTAGGGGTCCTGTGGACCCGGAGCTGGGCGTTAGGGAGCCTGTGGACCCGATGGTAGCCCTTAGGGGGCCTGTGGTCCCTGGAGCTGGGCATTAGGGGGCCTGAGGTCCCCGGAGTTGGGCGTTAGGGGGCCTGTGGACCCGGTGCTGGGCGTTAGGGCGCCTGTGGACCCTACGGCGGGCGTTAGGGGGCCTGTGGACTCTACGGTGGGCGTTAGGGGGCCTGTGGTCCCCACAGCTGGGCGTTAGGGAGCCTGAGGTCCCCGGAGCTGGGCGTCAGGGGGCCTGATGACCCGAAGATGGGCGTTGGGGGGCCTGAGGTCCCTGGAGCTGGGCGTTAGGAGACCTATGGACCCGGAGCTGGGCATTAGGCGGCCTGTGGACCCGATAGTAGACCTTACGGGGGCTGTGGTCACCGGAGCTGGGAGTTAGGGAGCCTGAGGTTCCCGGAGCTGGGCGTTAGGGGGCCTGTGGACCGGATGGTGGGCGTTAGGGGGCCTGTGTACCCGATGGTGGGCCTTACGGGGCCTGTGGTCCCCGGATCTGGGCGTTAGGGTGCCTGTGGACCCGATGGTTGGCGTTAGTGGCCTGTGGTCCCCGGGCTGGGCGTCAGGGGGCCTGTGGACCCGATTGTTGGGGTAAGGGGGCCTGAGGTCCCCGGAGATGGGCGATAGGGGGCCTGTGGTCTCGATGGAGGCGTCAGGGGGCCTGAGGTCCCCGGAGCTGGGTCTTAGGGGCCTGTGGACTCGATCGAGGCGTCAGGGTGCCTGAGGTCGCCGGAGCTGGGCGTTAGGGGGCCTGAGGACCCGAAGGTGGGCGTTAGTGGGCCTGAGGTCTCTGGATCTGGGCGTTAGGGGGCCTGTGGACCCGATGGTGGGCGTCAGGGGGCCTGAGGTCCCCGGACCTGGGAGTTAGGAGGGCTGAGGTCCCCGGACCTGGGATTTAGTGGGCCTGTGGAGCCGATTGCGGGCGGGAGGGGGCCTGTGGTCCCCTGATCTGGGCGTTAGGGGACCTGTGGACCCGGAGCTGGGTCTTAGGGGGCCTTTGGACCCGATGGTGGGCGTTAGGGGGCCTGAGGTCCCCGGAGATGGGCGATAGGGGGCCTGTGGTCTCGATGGAGGCGTCAGGGGGCCTGAGGTCCCCGGAGCTGGGTCTTAGGGGCCTGTGGACTCGATCGAGGCGTCAGGGTGCCTGAGGTCGCCGGAGCTGGGCGTTAGGGGGCCTGAGGACCCGAAGGTGGGCGTTAGTGGGCCTGAGGTCTCTGGATCTGGGCGTTAGGGGGCCTGTGGACCCGATGGTGGGCGTCAGGGGGCCTGAGGTCCCCGGACCTGGGAGTTAGGAGGGCTGAGGTCCCCGGACCTGGGATTTAGTGGGCCTGTGGAGCCGATTGCGGGCGGGAGGGGGCCTGTGGTCCCCTGATCTGGGCGTTAGGGGACCTGTGGACCCGGAGCTGGGTCTTAGGGGGCCTTTGGACCCGATGGTGGGCGTTAGGGGGCCTGAGGTCCCCGGAGATGGGCGATAGGGGGCCTGTGGTCTCGATGGAGGCGTCAGGGGGCCTGAGGTCCCCGGAGCTGGGTCTTAGGGGCCTGTGGACTCGATCGAGGCGTCAGGGTGCCTGAGGTCGCCGGAGCTGGGCGTTAGGGGGCCTGAGGACCCGAAGGTGGGCGTTAGTGGGCCTGAGGTCTCTGGATCTGGGCGTTAGGGGGCCTGTGGACCCGATGGTGGGCGTCAGGGGGCCTGAGGTCCCCGGACCTGGGAGTTAGGAGGGCTGAGGTCCCCGGACCTGGGATTTAGTGGGCCTGTGGAGCCGATTGCGGGCGGGAGGGGGCCTGTGGTCCCCTGATCTGGGCGTTAGGGGACCTGTGGACCCGGAGCTGGGTCTTAGGGGGCCTTTGGACCCGATGGTGGGCGTTAGGGGGCCTGTGGACCCGGAGCTGGGAGTTAGGGGTCCTGTGGATCCGGAGCTCGGCGTTTGGGGGCCTGAGGTCCCCAGAGCTGGGCGTTAGGGGCCCTGTGGATACGGTGGTGGGCGATAGTGGCCCTTGAGACCCTATGGTCGGCGTTAGGGATCCTGTGGTCCCCAGAGCTGGTCGTTAGGGGGACTGTGGCCCCGGAACTGGGCGTTAGGGGGACTGTGGCCCCGGAGCTGGGCATTAGGCGGCCTGTGGACCCGATAGTAGACCTTACGGGGGCTGTGGTCACCGGAGCTGGGAGTTAGGGAGCCTGAGGTTCCCGGAGCTGGGCGTTAGGGGGCCTGTGGACCGGATGGTGGGCGTTAGGGGGCATGTGTACCCGATGGTGGGCCTTACGGGGCCTTTGATCCCCGGAGCTGGGTGTTAGGGCGCCTTTGGACCCTGAGCGGAGTGTTAGGGGGACTGTGGACCCGATGGTAGGCGTTGGGGGACCTGTGTTCGAGGGAGCTGGGCGTTAAGGGTCCTGTGAAGCCGGAGCTGGGCGTTAGGGGGCCTGTGGACCCGATGGTGGGCGTTAGGGGGCCTGTGGTCCCCGGAGCTGGGAGTCAGGAGGCCTGAGGTCCCCAGAGCTGGGCGTTAGGGGGCCTGTGGACCCGATGGTAGGCGTTAGGGGGCCTGTGGTCCCCGGAGCTGGGCGATAGGGGGACTTTGGTCCCCGGAGCTGGGCGTTAGGGGGCCTGTGGACCCGATAGTGGGCGTTTGGGGGCCTATGGACCGGATGTTAGGCGTCAGGGGGCCTGAGGTCTCCGGAGCTGAGCGTTAGGGGGACTGTGGACCCGATGGTAGGCGTTGGGGGACCTGTGTTCCAGGGAGCTGGGCGTTAAGGGGCCTGTGAACCCGGAGCTGGGCGTTAGGGAGCCTGTGGACCCGGTGCTAGGTGTTAGGAGGCCTGTGGACCCTACGGTGGGCGTTAGGGGACCTGTGGTCTTTTCAGCTGGGCGTTAGGGGGCCTGTGGACCCAGAGCTGGGCGTTAGGGGGCCTGTGGACCCGATGGTAGTCGTTAGGGGTCCTGTGGTCCCCGGAGCTGGGCGTTAGGGGGCCTGTGGAACCGATGGTGGGCGTTAGGAGGCCTATGGACCCGATGGTAGGCGCTAGGGGGCCTGTGGTCCCCGGAGCTAGGCCTTAGGGGTCCTGTGGACCCGGAGCTGGGAGATAGGGGGCCTGTAGACCCGCAGCTGGGGGTTAAGGGCTCTGTGGTCCCGATGGTAGGCGTTAGGGGGCCTGTGGTCCGCGGAGCTGGGTGTTAGGGGGCCTGTGGTCCCCGGAGCTGGGCGTTAGGGAGCCTGTGGACCTTACCGTCTGCGTTAGGGGGCCTGTGGTCCCCGCAGCTGGGCGTTAGGGGGCCTGTGGTACCCGGAGCTGGGCGATAGGGGGCCTGTGGAACCGATGGCGGGCGTTAGGCCTATCGAACCAATGGTAGGCGTTAGGGGGCCTTTGGGCCCGGGAGATAGGCGTCAGGGGTCCTGTGGCCCCGGAGCTGGGCGTCAGGGGGCCTGAGGACCCGAAGGTGGGCGTTGGGGGGCCTGAGGTCCCTGGAGCTGGGCGTTAGGGGGCCTGTGGACCCGATGGTGGGCATTACGGTCTCTGAGGTCCCCGGAGCTGTGCGTCAGGGAGCCTGTGGAACCAATGGTGGGCGTCAGGGGCCCTGTTTTCCTCGGAGCTGGGTGTTAGGGGGCCTATGGACACGATGGGGGGCGTTAGGGGGCCTGAGGTCCCCAGAGCTGGGCGTTAGGGATCCTGTGGACCCGATGGTGGGGTCAGGGAGCCTGAGGTCCCCGGAGCTGGGCATCAGTTGTCCTCTATACCCGAAGGCTGGCGTCAGGGGGCCTGAGGTCCCCGGAGCTGGGCTTCAGGGGGTCTGATGTCCCCGGAGCTGGACGTCAGGGGGCCTGTGGACCCGATGGTAGGCGTCAGGGGGCCTGAGGTCTCCGGAGCTGAGCGTTAGGGGGCCTGTGGACCCGATGGTAGGCGTTAGGGGGGCTGTGGTCCTCGGAGCTCGGTGTTAGGCGGCCTGTGGAACCGATGGTAGGAGTTAGGGGGCCTGTGGTCCCCGGAGCTGGGCGTTAGGGGGCCTGTGCTCCCCGGGCTGGGCGTTAGGGGGCCTGTGGTCCCGATGGTGGGCGTTAGTGGGCTGGTGGTCCCAGGAGCTGGGCGTTAGCGGGCCTGTGGACCCGGAGCTGGGCGTTAGCGCGTCTGAGGGCCCCAGACCTGGGGGTTATGGAGCCTGAGATCCAAGGAACTGGGCGTTAGGGGGCCTGTGGAGCCGGAGCTGGGTGTTAGGGTGCCTGTGGTCCCCGGAGCTGGGCGTTAGGGTGCCTGTTGTCCCGATGGTAGGCGTTAGGGGCTTGTGGTCCCCGGGCTGGGCGTTAGGGGGCCTGAGGACCCGGAGCTGGGCGTTAGGTGGCCTGTGGACCCTATGGGGGGCGTTAGGGGGCCTGAGATCCCCGGAGCTCGGCGTTAGGGGTCCTGTGGACCCGATGGTGGGCGTCAGGGTGGCTGTGGACCCGGAGCTGGGCGTCAGCGGGCCTGAGGTCCCCGGAGCTGTGCATCAGGGGGCCTCTAGACCCGATGGTGTGCGTCAGGTGGCCTGAGGTCCCCGGAGCTGGACGTCAGGGGCCCTGTGGACCCGATGGTGGCGTCAAGGGGCCTGAGGTCCCCGGAGCTGGGCGTTAGGGGGCCTGTGTCCGCGGAGATGGGCGTTAGGGGGCCTGTGGACCCGATGGTAGGCGTTAGGGGGCCTGTGATCCCCGGAACTGGCCGTTAGGGGGCATGTGGACCCGATGGTGGGCCTTAGGGGGTCTGTGGTCCCCGGAGCTGGGCGATAGGGGGCCTGTGGACGCGACAGTGGGCGTTAGGGGGCCTGTGGACCCGTTGGTAGGCGCCAGGGGGCCTGAGGTCTCCGGAGCTGAGCGTTAGGGGGCCTGTGGACCCGATGGTAGGCGTTAGGGAGCCTATGGTCCCCGGAGCTGGGCGTTAGAGAGCCTGTGGAGCCGGTGCTGGGCGTTAGGGGGCCTGTGGACCCTACGGTGGGAGTTAGGGGGCCTGTGGTCCCCGGATCTGGGCGTTAGGGGGACTGTGGACCCGGAGCTGTGCGTTAGGTGGCCTGAGGACCCGAAGGTGGGCGTTGGGGGGCCTGAGTCCCTGGAGCTGTGCGTCAGGGGGCCTGTGGACCCGATGGTGGGCGTCAGGGGGCCTGTTTTCCTCGGAACTGGGTGTTAGGGGGCCTGTGGACACGATGGGGGGCGTTAGGGGGCCTGAGGTCCCCGGAGCTGCGCATCAGGGAGCCTCTATACCCGATGGCTGGCGTCAGGGGGCCTGAGGTCCGCGGAACTGGGCTTCAGGGGGTCTGATGACCCCGGAGCTGGACGTCAGGGGGCCTGTGGACCCGATGGTAGGCGTCAGGGGGCCTGAGGTCTCCGGAGCTGAGCGTTAGGGGGCCTGTGGACCCGATGGTAGGCGTTAGGGGGCCTGTGGTCCCTGGAGCTGGGCGTTAGTAAGCCTGTGAACCCGGTGCTGAGCGTTAGGGGGCCTGTGGACCCTACGGTGGGCGTTAGGGGGCCTGTGGTCCCCGGAGCTGGGCGTTAGGGGGACTGAGGCCCCGGACCTGGGCGTTAGGGGGCCTGAGATCCCAGGAGAAGGCGTTAGGGTTCCTGTGGTCCCGATGGTAGGCGTTAGGGGCCTGTGGTCCCCGGGGTGGGCGTTAGGTGGCCTGAGAACCCGGAGCTGGGCGTTAGGGGGCCTGTGGACCCGATGGTAGGCGTTAGGGGGCCTGTGGTGTCCGGAGCTGAGTGTTAGGGGGCCTGTGGTCCCCGAGCTGGGCGTTAGGGGGCCTGTGGTCCCGATAGTGGGAGTTAGTGGGCCTGTGGACCCGGAGCTGGGTGTTAGGAGGCCTGTGGAACTGGAGCTGTTCGTTAGGGGGCCTGAGGGCCCCAGACGTGGGCGTTAGGGGGCCTGAGATCAAAGAAGCTGGGCGTTAGGGAGCCTGTGGAGCCGGAGCTGGGTGTTAGGGTGCCTGTTGTCCCGCTGGTAGGCGTTAGGGGGCCTGTGGACCCGATGGTGGGCGTTAGGAGGCCTGTGGTCGCGATAGTCGGCGTTAGGGGGCCTGTGGACCCGGATCTGAGTGTTAGGGGGCCTGTGGACCCGGAGCTGTGTGTTATGGGGCCTTAGGGCCCCGGACCTGGGCGTTAGGGGGCCTGAGATCCCAGGAGCTGGGCGTTAGGGGGCCTGTGGACCCGGAGCTGGGTGTTAGAGGGCCTGTGGTCCCCGGAGCTGGGCGTCAGGGGGCCTGTGGACCAGATGGTTGGCGTTAGTGGCCTGTGGTCCCCGGGCTGGGCGTCAGGGGGCCTGTGGACTCGGTGAAGGCGTCAAGGGGCCTGAGGTCCCCGAAGCTAGGCGTTAGGGGGCCTGTGGACTCGATGGAGGCGTCAGGGGGCGTGAGGTCCCCGGAGCTGAGCGTTAGGGGGCCTAAGGACCGGAAGTGGGCGTTAGGGGGCCTGAGGTCTCCGGATCTGGGCGTTAGGGGGCCTTTGGACCCGATGGTGGGCGTTAACAGGCCTGAGCTCCCCGGAGCTGGGCGTCAGGGGGCCTGAGGTCCCCGGAGCTGGGAGTTAGGAGGCCTGTGAACCCGATTGTGGGCGGGAGGGGGCCTGTGGTCCCCTGATCTGGGCGTTAGGGGACCTGTGGACCCGGAGCTGGACGTTAAGGGGCCTGTGGACCCAATGGTGGGCGTGAGGGGGTCTGTGGCCCCGGAGCTGGGTCTTAGGGGGCCTTTGGACCCGATGGTGGGCGTTAGGGGGCCTGTGGCACCGGAGCTGGGCGTTAGGGGGCCTGTGGACCCAATAGTGGGCGTTAGAGGGCCTATGGACCCGATGGTAGGCGTCAGGGGGCCTGAGGTCTCCGGAGCTGTGCATTAGGGGGCCTGTGGACGCGATGGTAGGCGTCAGGGGGCCTGCGGTCCCCGGAGCTGGGAATTAGGAAGCCTGTGGACCCGGTGCTAGGCGTTAGGAGGCCTGTGGACCCTACGGTGGGCGTTAGGGGACCTGTGGTCTTTTCAGCTGGGCGTTAGGTGGCCTGTGGACCCAGAGCTGGGCGTTAGGAGGCCTGTGGACCCGATGGTAGTCGTTAGGGGGCCTGTGGTCCCCGCAGCTGGGCGTTAGGGGCTGGACCCGCAGCTGGGCGTTAGGGGGTCTGTCGTCCCCGGAGCTGGGCGTTAGGGGGCCTGTGGTCCCCGGAGCTGGGCGATAGGGGCCTGTGGACCCGCAGCTGGGGGTCAAGGGCCCTCTGGACCCGATGGTAGGCGTTAGGGAGCCTGTGGACACGGTGCTGGGCGTTAGGGGGCCTGTGGACCCTACCGTCTGCGTTAGGGGGCCTGTGGTCCCCGCAGCTGGGCGTTAGCCGGCCTGTGGACCCAGAGCTGGGCGTGAGGAGGCCTGTGGACCCCATGGTAGTCGTTAGGGGGCCTGTCGTCCCCGGAGCTGGGCGTTAGGGGGCTTGTGGACCCGGAGCTGGGCGTTAGGGGGCCTGTGGTAGCCGGAGCTGGGCGATAGGGGGCCTGTGGAACCGATGGTGGGCGTTAGGAGGCCTATCGAACCAATGGTAGGCGTTAGGGGACCTGTGGGCCCCGGAGCTAGGCGTTAGGGGGCCTGTGGCCCCGGAGCTGGGCGTCAGGGGGCCTGATGACCCGAAGATGGGCGTTGGGGGGCCTGAGGTCCCTGGAGCTGGGCGTTAGGAGACCTATGGACCCGGAGCTGGGAATTAGGCGGCCTGTGGACCCGATGGTAGGCCTTAGGGGGGCTGTGGTCCCCGGAGCTGGGTGTTAGGGAGCCTGAGTTCCCCGGATCTGAGCTTTAGGGGGCCTGTGGACCCGATGGTGGGCGTTAGGGGGCCTTTGATCCCCGGAGCTGGGCGTTAGGGGGCCTGTGGACCCGAGTATGGGCGTTAGGGGGCCTGTGGACACGGTGGTTTGCGTTAGGGGGCTTGTGGCCCCGGAGCTGGGCGTTAGGGGGCCTGTGGACCCGATGGTTGGCTTTAGGAGGCCTGTGGTCCCCGGAGCTGGGAGTCAGGAGGCCTGAGGTCCCCAGAGCTGGGCGTTAGGGGGCCTCTGGACCCGATGGTGGGCGTTAGGGGGCCTGTGGTCCCTGGAGCTGGGCCTTAGGGGTCCTGTGGACCCGGAGCTGGGCGTTAGGGAGCCTGTGGACCCGATGGTAGCCCTTAGGGGGCCTGTGGTCCCTGGAGCTGGGCATTAGGGGGCCTGAGGTCCCCGGAGTTGGGCGTTAGGGGGCCTGTGGACCCGGTGCTGGGCGTTAGGGGGCCTGTGGACCCGGTGCTGGGCGTTAGGGGGCCTGTGGACCCTACGGTGGGCGTTAGGGGGCCTGTGGACTCTACGGTGGGCGTTAGGGGGCCTGTGGTCCCCACAGCTGGGCGTTAGGGAGCCTGAGGTCCCCGGAGCTGGGCGTCAGGGGGCCTGATGACCCGAAGATGGGCGTTGGGGGGCCTGAGGTCCCTGGAGCTGGGCGTTAGGAGACCTATGGACCCGGAGCTGGGCATTAGGCGGCCTGTGGACCCGATAGTAGACCTTACGGGGGCTGTGGTCACCGGAGCTGGGAGTTAGGGAGCCTGAGGTTCCCGGAGCTGGGCGTTAGGGGGCCTGTGGACCGGATGGTGGGCGTTAGGGGGCCTGTGTACCCGATGGTGGGCCTTACGGGGCCTGTGGTCCCCGGATCTGGGCGTTAGGGTGCCTGTGGACCCGATGGTTGGCGTTAGTGGCCTGTGGTCCCCGGGCTGGGCGTCAGGGGGCCTGTGGACCCGATTGTTGGGGTAAGGGGGCCTGAGGTCCCCGGAGATGGGCGATAGTGGGCCTGTGGTCTCGATGGAGGCGTCAGGGGGCCTGAGGTCCCCGGAGCTGGGTCTTAGGGGCCTGTGGACTCGATCGAGGCGTCAGGGTGCCTGAGGTCGCCGGAGCTGGGCGTTAGGGGGCCTGAGGACCCGAAGGTGGGCGTTAGTGGGCCTGAGGTCTCTGGATCTGGGCGTTAGGGGGCCTGTGGACCCGATGGTGGGCGTCAGGGGGCCTGAGGTCCCCGGACCTGGGAGTTAGGAGGGCTGAGGTCCCCGGACCTGGGATTTAGTGGGCCTGTGGAGCCGATTGCGGGCGGGAGGGGGCCTGTGGTCCCCTGATCTGGGCGTTAGGGGACCTGTGGACCCGGAGCTGGGTCTTAGGGGGCCTTTGGACCCGATGGTGGGCGTTAGGGGGCCTGTGGACCCGGAGCTGGGAGTTAGGGGTCCTGTGGATCCGGAGCTCGGCGTTTGGGGGCCTGAGGTCCCCAGAGCTGGGCGTTAGGGGCCCTGTGGATACGGTGGTGGGCGATAGTGGCCCTTGAGACCCTATGGTCGGCGTTAGGGATCCTGTGGTCCCCAGAGCTGGTCGTTAGGGGGACTGTGGCCCCGGAACTGGGCGTTAGGGGGACTGTGGCCCCGGAGCTGGGCATTAGGCGGCCTGTGGACCCGATAGTAGACCTTACGGGGGCTGTGGTCACCGGAGCTGGGAGTTAGGGAGCCTGAGGTTCCCGGAGCTGGGCGTTAGGGGGCCTGTGGACCGGATGGTGGGCGTTAGGGGGCATGTGTACCCGATGGTGGGCCTTACGGGGCCTTTGATCCCCGGAGCTGGGTGTTAGGGCGCCTTTGGACCCTGAGCGGAGTGTTAGGGGGACTGTGGACCCGATGGTAGGCGTTGGGGGACCTGTGTTCGAGGGAGCTGGGCGTTAAGGGTCCTGTGAAGCCGGAGCTGGGCGTTAGGGGGCCTGTGGACCCGATGGTGGGCGTTAGGGGGCCTGTGGTCCCCGGAGCTGGGAGTCAGGAGGCCTGAGGTCCCCAGAGCTGGGCGTTAGGGGGCCTGTGGACCCGATGGTAGGCGTTAGGGGGCCTGTGGTCCCCGGAGCTGGGCGATAGGGGGACTTTGGTCCCCGGAGCTGGGCGTTAGGGGGCCTGTGGACCCGATAGTGGGCGTTTGGGGGCCTATGGACCGGATGTTAGGCGTCAGGGGGCCTGAGGTCTCCGGAGCTGAGCGTTAGGGGGACTGTGGACCCGATGGTAGGCGTTGGGGGACCTGTGTTCCAGGGAGCTGGGCGTTAAGGGGCCTGTGAACCCGGAGCTGGGCGTTAGGGAGCCTGTGGACCCGGTGCTAGGTGTTAGGAGGCCTGTGGACCCTACGGTGGGCGTTAGGGGACCTGTGGTCTTTTCAGCTGGGCGTTAGGGGGCCTGTGGACCCAGAGCTGGGCGTTAGGGGGCCTGTGGACCCGATGGTAGTCGTTAGGGGTCCTGTGGTCCCCGGAGCTGGGCGTTAGGGGGCCTGTGGAACCGATGGTGGGCGTTAGGAGGCCTATGGACCCGATGGTAGGCGCTAGGGGGCCTGTGGTCCCCGGAGCTAGGCCTTAGGGGTCCTGTGGACCCGGAGCTGGGAGATAGGGGGCCTGTAGACCCGCAGCTGGGGGTTAAGGGCTCTGTGGTCCCGATGGTAGGCGTTAGGGGGCCTGTGGTCCGCGGAGCTGGGTGTTAGGGGGCCTGTGGTCCCCGGAGCTGGGCGTTAGGGAGCCTGTGGACCTTACCGTCTGCGTTAGGGGGCCTGTGGTCCCCGCAGCTGGGCGTTAGGGGGCCTGTGGTACCCGGAGCTGGGCGATAGGGGGCCTGTGGAACCGATGGCGGGCGTTAGGCCTATCGAACCAATGGTAGGCGTTAGGGGGCCTTTGGGCCCGGGAGATAGGCGTCAGGGGTCCTGTGGCCCCGGAGCTGGGCGTCAGGGGGCCTGAGGACCCGAAGGTGGGCGTTGGGGGGCCTGAGGTCCCTGGAGCTGGGCGTTAGGGGGCCTGTGGACCCGATGGTGGGCATTACGGTCTCTGAGGTCCCCGGAGCTGTGCGTCAGGGAGCCTGTGGAACCAATGGTGGGCGTCAGGGGCCCTGTTTTCCTCGGAGCTGGGTGTTAGGGGGCCTATGGACACGATGGGGGGCGTTAGGGGGCCTGAGGTCCCCAGAGCTGGGCGTTAGGGATCCTGTGGACCCGATGGTGGGGTCAGGGAGCCTGAGGTCCCCGGAGCTGGGCATCAGTTGTCCTCTATACCCGAAGGCTGGCGTCAGGGGGCCTGAGGTCCCCGGAGCTGGGCTTCAGGGGGTCTGATGTCCCCGGAGCTGGACGTCAGGGGGCCTGTGGACCCGATGGTAGGCGTCAGGGGGCCTGAGGTCTCCGGAGCTGAGCGTTAGGGGGCCTGTGGACCCGATGGTAGGCGTTAGGGGGGCTGTGGTCCTCGGAGCTCGGTGTTAGGCGGCCTGTGGAACCGATGGTAGGAGTTAGGGGGCCTGTGGTCCCCGGAGCTGGGCGTTAGGGGGCCTGTGCTCCCCGGGCTGGGCGTTAGGGGGCCTGTGGTCCCGATGGTGGGCGTTAGTGGGCTGGTGGTCCCAGGAGCTGGGCGTTAGCGGGCCTGTGGACCCGGAGCTGGGCGTTAGCGCGTCTGAGGGCCCCAGACCTGGGGGTTATGGAGCCTGAGATCCAAGGAACTGGGCGTTAGGGGGCCTGTGGAGCCGGAGCTGGGTGTTAGGGTGCCTGTGGTCCCCGGAGCTGGGCGTTAGGGTGCCTGTTGTCCCGATGGTAGGCGTTAGGGGCTTGTGGTCCCCGGGCTGGGCGTTAGGGGGCCTGAGGACCCGGAGCTGGGCGTTAGGTGGCCTGTGGACCCTATGGGGGGCGTTAGGGGGCCTGAGATCCCCGGAGCTCGGCGTTAGGGGTCCTGTGGACCCGATGGTGGGCGTCAGGGTGGCTGTGGACCCGGAGCTGGGCGTCAGCGGGCCTGAGGTCCCCGGAGCTGTGCATCAGGGGGCCTCTAGATCCGATGGTGTGCGTCAGGGGGCCTGAGGTCCCCGGAGCTGGACGTCAGGGGCCCTGTGGACCCGATGGTGGCGTCAAGGGGCCTGAGGTCCCCGGAGCTGGGCGTTAGGGGGCCTGTGTCCGCGGAGATGGGCGTTAGGGGGCCTGTGGACCCGATGGTAGGCGTTAGGGGGCCTGTGATCCCCGGAACTGGCCGTTAGGGGGCATGTGGACCCGATGGTGGGCCTTAGGGGGTCTGTGGTCCCCGGAGCTGGGCGATAGGGGGCCTGTGGACGCGACAGTGGGCGTTAGGGGGCCTGTGGACCCGTTGGTAGGCGCCAGGGGGCCTGAGGTCTCCGGAGCTGAGCGTTAGGGGGCCTGTGGACCCGATGGTAGGCGTTAGGGAGCCTATGGTCCCCGGAGCTGGGCGTTAGAGAGCCTGTGGAGCCGGTGCTGGGCGTTAGGGGGCCTGTGGACCCTACGGTGGGAGTTAGGGGGCCTGTGGTCCCCGGATCTGGGCGTTAGGGGGACTGTGGACCCGGAGCTGTGCGTTAGGTGGCCTGAGGACCCGAAGGTGGGCGTTGGGGGGCCTGAGTCCCTGGAGCTGTGCGTCAGGGGGCCTGTGGACCCGATGGTGGGCGTCAGGGGGCCTGTTTTCCTCGGAACTGGGTGTTAGGGGGCCTGTGGACACGATGGGGGGCGTTAGGGGGCCTGAGGTCCCCGGAGCTGCGCATCAGGGAGCCTCTATACCCGATGGCTGGCGTCAGGGGGCCTGAGGTCCGCGGAACTGGGCTTCAGGGGGTCTGATGACCCCGGAGCTGGACGTCAGGGGGCCTGTGGACCCGATGGTAGGCGTCAGGGGGCCTGAGGTCTCCGGAGCTGAGCGTTAGGGGGCCTGTGGACCCGATGGTAGGCGTTAGGGGGCCTGTGGTCCCTGGAGCTGGGCGTTAGTAAGCCTGTGAACCCGGTGCTGAGCGTTAGGGGGCCTGTGGACCCTACGGTGGGCGTTAGGGGGCCTGTGGTCCCCGGAGCTGGGCGTTAGGGGGACTGAGGCCCCGGACCTGGGCGTTAGGGGGCCTGAGATCCCAGGAGAAGGCGTTAGGGTTCCTGTGGTCCCGATGGTAGGCGTTAGGGGCCTGTGGTCCCCGGGGTGGGCGTTAGGTGGCCTGAGAACCCTGAGCTGGGCATCAGGGGGCCTCTATACCCGATGGCTGGCGTCAGGGGGCCTGAGGTCCGCGGAACTGGGCTTCAGTGGGTCTGATGTCCCCGGAGCTGGATGTCAGGGGGCCTGTGGACACGATGGTAGGCGTTAGGGGGCCTGTATTCCCTGGAGTTGGGCGTTAGGGGGCCTGTGGTCCCCGGAGCTGGGCGTTAGGGGGCCTGTGGACCCTACGGTGGGAGTTATGGGGCCTGTGGTCTCCGCATCTGGGCGTTAGGGGGACTGTGGACCCGGAGCTGTGCGTTAGGGGGCTTGAGGGCCCCGGACCTGGGCGTTAGGGGGCCTGAGATCCCAGGAGCTTTGCGTTAGGGGGCCTGTGGACGCGGAGCTGGGTTTTAGAGGGCCTATGGGCCTGAATCTGTTCGTTACGGGGCCTTAGGGCCCCGGACCTGGGCGTTAGGGGGCCTGAGATCCCAGGAGCTGGGCGTTAGGGGGCCTGTGGACCCGATGGTAGGCGTTAGGGGGCCTGTGGTGCCCGGAGCTGAGTGTTAGGGTGCCTGTGGTCCCCGAGCTGGGCGTTAGGGGGCCTGTGGTCCCCCGAGCTGGGCGTTAGGGGGCCTGTGGACCCGGAGCTGTGCGTTAGGGGGCCTGAGGGTCCCGGACTTCGGCGTTAGGGGGCCTGAGATCCCAGGAGCTGTTGGTTAGGGGACCTGTGCACCCGGAGCTGTGCGTTAGTGGGCCTGTGGGCCCGAAGCTGTGCTTTAGGGGGCCTGAGGGCCCCGGACCTTGGCGTTAGGGCGCCTGAAATCCCAAGAGCTGGGCGTTAGGGTGCCTGTGGTCCCGATGGTAGGTGTTAAGGGGCTGTAGTCCCCAGGCTGGGCGTTAGGGGGGCTGAGAACCCGGAGCTGGGCGTTAGGGGGCCTGTGGATCCGATGGTAGGGGTTATGGGGCCTGTGGTCCCCGGAGCTGGGCGTTAGGGGGCCAGTGGTCCCCAGGCTGGGCGTTACGGGGCGTGTGGTCCCGATAGTGGGCGTTAGTGGGCCTGTGGACCCGGAGCTGGGTGTTAGGAGTCCTGTGGACCCGATGGTGGGCGTTAGGGGGCCTGAGGTCCCCGGAGCTGTGCTTCAGGGTGCCTGTGGACCCGATGGTGGGCTTCAGGGGGCCTGTTTTCCTCGGAGCTTGGT